>UELX01000975.1:0-54839 GCA_900480035.1 Eupelmus urozonus
GCCCCCGGGTGGGCTCGAACCACCAACCTTTCGGTTAACAGCCGAACGCGCTAGCCGATTGCGCCACGGAGGCCTGTTGGCTGGCCTGATACTAGAGGAGAAGGCTACAAATGACTGATAAGACTCACAAGCTAAGCTACTAAACGTTCACATCGTTGTGAGATAACTTGTGCTGACGTCACAGTAATGTTTGCTTTTATATAATTGCCGTAAAAATTACACGAGGTAGCGCTAGAATCTCATTATATCAATTTTGTTAAATAGTTTTATAATATTCTGTCTTTATGACTAAACGTATGAATAATGTATACGTAAATGTTATATTATATTTTTAAATATATAAGAAACCAAGGGTTAAATTAAAATAATAAAACTATATCAATGTAAAAGATATTATAAAATGTACAAAGTATACATAATTTACGTCACAATAAGCCACTTAAAAAAATAAAAAAAAAATAAATAAATAAATAAATAAAATGTCATTTTCACAAGTAACTTGTAGCATTTTCGAAAAATTCACATTGTCTTAGATTGTAAAAAATCATTGAGCATTTACAAAAATTTGAATATAATACACGTATTGCAATTTTAATTTTTTAATATCTACATAGGGTATAATTTACTGTTGATTTAAAAAAATAACTTATTTAAATTTTTTTCATAACTAAAGTAATTATTATCATTAATCAGAAATTAAATTAAATAAGTTTATGTAATGACACTTAAAATTCTATTATCTTATTACTAAAAAATAATTTTTGATTCTATAAAAAATATAAAATAAAAATCCCAAGCAACTAATTAGTAATGTTGATAGTGATTTTAGTGGAGAATATTTTGCTGAAATACGTAAATTAAAGTTACTTATTAAATTGAGAAGTAAGACAAAGTATTGTTAGCTATCGCATTTTCAATAGATAGATAGATAGATAATAAACTTTATTTATTAAACTTTATTTTACTTTAACAATACTTTGTTCTGCTTTTAATTTAGTAAGTAATCTTAATTTATGTATTCAACAAAATATTCTTCATTAAAATCATTATCAACATTACTAAGTTCTGATAAATATAACATTTCAATATTGATAATATGAAAATTTATCTTTTTTGTATTTTTTTTATTTCATTTTATAATAAAATTATTTATTAGTTATTTTTGTTTCTTTTATTTTGTTAAAAAAGTAATAAAAACTATTTGAAATTTTTTTTTCATATTTATTTTTTGTTTAAATTAAATACATTATTATTATTACATTGTTAATTTTATTAAAATATGTTATATAATTTTTGTTATTGTATTTAAATTTGTTTTCAATCTTCATGTTGTTGATCGTTGAATGTTAAAGAGGTTGTGTATGTGTTGGTGTGTTTTTAAAAGTATATGGCTGATTGACCATAGTTTTTAAAAAATTGGCATGAGTGTATAAAAGATTGTTTGTATTTCTTCTTTGCTTATGAATCGGAATCCACTTTCTTTTTGAGTTTTGCCACCGTTCGATGTGTGGTAGAATTTGATTATCTGAAAATAATAAGATTTTTTTTAATTTTAATCAATTTTATTTATTTTGTCATTTTGTCCTTTAATAATCTCTTGCAACTTAAAATTTTCATTTATTTTTTCAGTCAATTTTCGGCCTAAAAGATTCATTAATTCTGCTGAAGTTTTTTCTCTGATGTCAGATTCAGATAGCTCGGATTCACAAAAAAAGTCAAAAAATAACATTTCTAAAAATAAAAAAAATATGATTCTGAAATATTTATTTTAATTATAAAAATTTGTATTTAGCCGTTTATATTTAAATTTACTTACTTAATAACATCGTAATAATCAATTTCCTAAAGACGGTCGTGTTACTCACAAGTCAGTTAGTTTATAACTGTTTAAATGGAATATTATTTTGAAATATTCCGTTAATAGGATAATAATTTAAATTTAAATTCGAATCTTACTTTTGAATTTAGCGGTTTTGTCAGTAAAGTTAGAATACAGAAGAACTGTATATTTATGCATAGTAAGTAACTCAAGTATATTTGAGTTGATTAAATTTTTGTTTACAAATGGTTAATTGGTATTAGATTTCAAGTAAGATTAATTAAAATAAGAAATCAGTGTTTTATTTAGTCAGAATAATATAAAAATTTATTGGTAATTTGATATTAATAGTTTTAGTATTTTTTAACAAATTCAATTGCTAGTTTTAAATAAAATTTTAAATTCTTAATTTAAGTAAATATAATTTATGTTTACATTATAGATTTTAAAAAGAAACATTTGACTTTTTTTTCTCATATTTTTGATATAAGAGAAGAGGTATTGTATCGATTATTTTGATTATTTACTTGGTCAAGAAAAAATGCAACTCTTAAATTACGTCGTCTAACATCTTTACATGCTTTTTTACTTAGTTCAATTTGTGTATTTGAATAACAGACTCATGCTAAACGTTCTGAAGGTTGTAAGTGGATAAATAAATGATTAATTTTTTTAAAGTTTTTATTATAAAATTTGTACGATATTATTAATGATTATAGAAAAGTTCTCTGGCATCAGTACTTGAAGTGTTATAATTAATAAACATTGAATTAAAAGTGAAAAAATCAGTACTAGTTTAATATTGTAAATATTTAAAATAACTTTTTATTAAATTTTCTATTTTAATAAAGTTTTATGTTTTCAGAAAACTTTAAGTAGAGTAGAGGTTGCAAGAAGACTAAAAACATGTTTAAGTTTATCTGCGTCAAATAACACATGAAAGACTAGCAAAAACTTCTGAAAGAGTGCTTATTTAAAAACATCTTGATATTTTCCATTCTGAGTTTCAAATTTTGCTTGATTTTGATAAGGATGAAGATTTAGGAAGAACGTATTAACTAGTAGTGAGAATAACAAATGGTCTTGGTGATTTCAGTAATCTTCTAGAAAGCTACATAATGAAGGTCTTACAGCCATTGAAAATTAGTTTATGAATTTCTAAAAAATTGGCTTTCATCTTAAATTAGAAAAATTTTATTATATAATTTAATTTGTTGCAGTGGAAAATAATATACGAATAAATTATAACACGTGTTTATTTTTATAATTGACGATTGTTAAATATTTAAATTATTAGTCACGTAAAAGTTGAACCAAAAAAATGTTTAATTCAGCGAATTATATATTATATTTTATCTCATTACGAGTAGCGAAATAATTATTTTAAAAAATATTTTGAATTTAATTTTTTTTAATGTTTTATACGAAAAAATATCTCGGCTACATTTTTTACTTTGTTTCATTGGTAAAATATGCGGATTTTATAATTTCAATAAAACTAACATAAAAAGCAGATTTTTATAAAAAATTATAATAGAAGAATTATTAATAACAATGTTTTTTAATTTTATTATAAATAGAAACTGTATAATAATATTTTTAAAGTATTAATTTGCTCATTTTTAATTATATGTCGGAACGGCAGTATCGGCATGTTCTTATTTTAATAAAAGCTACTATAATATCACCGATTAAAAATTTACGAATTGTATACGAATATAAAAACGTGGTTACTCGCACAAGAAATGAAACTTCTTTCAGTATATTAGTAGTTAGGGATAACAGCTAAATAGTTATAATAGATAAAATTTATTTGCGACATGTTTTAAAACATAATCAATTATATTCGTACATATTTTTAATAAAATACATCTAATTTTATTTAATTAATTGGAATAGAATAAGAAACTGATTCTTTCTATTCTTCAAAATTTTACGTAAGCTACACATTTTTTTAGAAGATGTTTGAATTGCAACTGAAATGAATTATTTTTTATTTAAAAATTAATATGAAACTTGAATGCAAATAACGTTTTGTTATATTGTCCTTCATACGTTCTGCAAATAAATACTTGTGATATTTTTTTCGAGAAAAAATAAATAATAAATGTGACATCGTCATAATTTTAACTTCGATCTACTTTATATGTATATTGCTTTATATAGAATTAATATATTATTTTTATTATTCTACAAACCAATGAACGCTAGTAATATCGTAAGAAGTTAGTAGAGAAACGTATTCAAAATCTGCAGTAGTACGGCACATTTTAATTCTAAGAAAGTGCGAATTAAAAAAAAAACGTAAACATGAGATATTATCGGCGCTACACGTCTACTCGATTCTTTCCAGGAAATAAATTCAAGTTTGTTTTTTGATTCAAGTCAGTATCTACCATAAAAAGCAAATTTAAAAAATCTATTTTGATAAAATATCAAGTTTTACTTATTATCATTAAACATTTATACTATTCTGATTGATTTCATATTTCTAATTATTGAAAAAATATGGCTCTCGAATGTCCATTGAATCCCTCCAATTTGAACGTTGTTACGCGATTTTAACGATTTTTTTGAAGTGGCATTGACTAGAACTTAGGCAAACCTTTTTCTTTTCTATAATGTATACAATTGTATAAATATGCGTAGATCACCTTTTATATTCGGAAGATTTTCGTAATTTATTCAATAAATTTAATGTTTAGCAGAGACAAAAAATGAATATTTAAAGAGTTTCACGTATATGATAAAACAAATAAATTCGTGTAATTATTCCACTAGATTACATACTGAAATTTACCTACTATATATACCTGCATCAAATATCTTTCTTTTCACAAAATTTCATCTTGTTTTCTATAGTCATAAATTCATGTAATAAATATATATTCAACTCACCAGTACAATCCTGCGACTCGTCCACTCTCCCGATACAATTTTCGAACGCAGCAAGTGTCAGTGCGCGCGCGCCGTCTTCTCAGTAAAGCAAACATGGCCGCTGCAGTCTGCCCGCCGCGCGCGGCGAAAACTATGAATTTCGCCACTGAAGTTGGCAGCAACGCGTTCGATACTCGACTGGTGTCTGCGCGCGCGACGTAACCGCGGCCAACTTCGTTGTTTTGTTGCGTCGGCAAAAGATTGGTGTGTGCGTTCTCTGAGCGCGTGTCGGCGAAAATGACTTCGTGCACCGATCCTCTGGGCTTGAACGATAAAAAGCTTTTTAAAGATTTAAAGAGCAGCTTGCCGAAGATCACCAAGGAGACCAGGAATATTTTGGAGATCCGTGACGATATTCTTTTTGTCTGGCACGCGGAAAAATGCTGTATTCTCACGCTCAATGTCACGGAGGTTCGCGGCAAGAAAGAGGACGTTCCTTATCAGGTGAGTTGATTCAATTTTTATTTTGGCATTGTATTTTATTCACTCTTCGTCGATGTATTTAGATGTCGACGTTAAAGTGCGGAGAAAGTCTTTAATTGTCGTCTGCTGTGTTTGTTGTTTTGGTCTAGCCTAACCTCTTTTAAGGTAAAGAATAGTATTTATTTTATTCAGTTTGTTGTTTTAATTAGTTTAATAATGGTATATCATTTTTTATAGATATACCAAATGTGCAAATATTTATTTGTGCAACCATTTGTACAAATTCATAAGCTCACTATAGTTGTGTAAGAATTTATGATTAGAAAATAGAGTAATGCAGCTTAACCAATACTATTTATATTTTGCTGATAATGTGTGGTTGAAAAAATAAAACTCTTATGATTACGGATACTAAAGGTTTATCCGTTACTGTGCCGTAGAGATTATTGATTTTTTAAAATGTTTTCTTTGAAGTATTGTGAAATAACTCTGTAGAATTTATCGGTGTATATACGTCAAACCTAAGTTTATTTTAATTTGTAATCGATTCTTTGTGATTCGTATTTTACTTTACAAGTTATTTTACATTTTAATGATTTGAAGTATAATTATTTTTAAACTAAAGTCATTAATTTAAATTATCTTAACTGTAATGATTTAAAAGCATCTACAAAATGCTTTCATATTGTATTTGCCTTATAAGATAAACAAAAAATTATGTTTATTAAAGATTATTCGAAAACGTTATTTGACAAACCAAGATGTTAAAATTCAGTTTATCTATTGATTGGATTGTACTGAATATTAATAATATATTGGTTTATTGAAGACTACTTTTTTCAATAAACTTTTAAATATATTGTATTCAGAACATTTATAATTAGTACATTTTTTATTTCAAAGTTAATGAACATTATATTTTTGTATACTTTTTTCAGTTTTAATATAATGTAGCATTGCAACATTATAGAAATATTCTAAAAAGATTTACTTTGATAACATTTTTAAGTAATGCACTGACTATATTGTAAATACATAAAACTATGTATGTTACTCTGTAACCGCAGAAACTACTTACTTTTAAAGCAATTGTTATCTTTCTTTGATAATGTTCTTGATATCCACTGATATGTGAGATAATAAAGTTTATATTTAATCATAAAATTTATAGAAAAGTTTTTCATAGCTCAAAATGAAACTAGACTGAATTTGAAAATAATTTATTTAAGCAATATAGTTCAATTATATAATTATATAAGTGAAAATTTTTCAAAATATAGACATAATATTTATTCAATGTATCAATAAGTGAGTGTCATAAAAAAACTTTAGGATAATAAGCAAGCAGTATCGTAAAAAAATCAATAAATTTTATATAGACATTTTTATTGAAATATTTTATACTAAATTAGAAATATGTATTGAAAATTTATTCATATAGATATACTAATTTTACTTAGTAACAATTAACTTTAGAGCAATTTTCAAAAGAAAAAAAACGGTATTTAAACTGCCCCAGTAATAAAAATAAAAGAACAGAAACATCTATAAAAAAAAACACTCGACCTCTAGAACACTACACGCAGAGTTCTAGCCTCGTACCCCAGCTCTAGAGCAGTCCAGGACGCATTCCATCAAATGGACGGACGCGTTTAATCGGTGAATATACGCGGGCCGGTAGTTCGGGGAGGTGCACTTGTAAAATGATTACGCGTTAAACGAAAGGGAAGCGCTCTTGCACTTTTGGCCGCACATTTATGGACCATTCGTAGCCATCCATAGACAGCAGTTTGCAGCGCTTCGGCCGAGTATGGGGCGCGCGTACGTTTCAGTCCCGCTCGCGGAAGAGGCACATACAGCCGGTTAAAAAGAGAGAGAAATCGCCGCAGAATGGGAGAAATGGAGGACAAGAGGCCGGTGCTTTTATTTCATTTCAATGGCAGGGCGTCGCTGCTGCCGGCGGGATCAGCGAGTACATTAATGCCCGGGCTCGCTCGAGGAAAAGGGAAAAAGTGTATAAGGGAGAGAGAGAGCAAGCGGGAAAGAGAGCAAACTCAGCGAGGGGATAATTTATAGGAAATGGCTTGTTCGACTACGCCGCCGAGTAATTTAATTAAAATAAATGTCCGAGAGCCGGACTACAGCGGCCGAGAGCCGAATAAAATGCAAATTCAGTCCCTTTTCGCGTAACCTACATGAACGCCGCAGCTCTGAGCCAGGCCAAAGAAAGCTCCTCCAGTAGCGAGCGCAAGCTCGCGCGCAGCGGCTCCATTCACCCGTTGATTCGATAAGGGAGGACTCGCGCCTGCTCCGGGCGATTCTCGTTTTCAACTTTTTGCCGGCCTGACGGCTTTCGATTTTTATTCCCCGCCCCCCACCTCTGCGGTTTTATCTCCTTCCAAGCCTGCGCGCGAGCGTAGCCGTGCAAATTTAAATAAGAATGAATTGCTTTATTTGACGAGGCCTTTTTGGCTTTTTCCTTTTCTTATATACTCGCGCAGTTCGACCTCGTTGAAATTCTTCGGGCTATTTTCCTTTCGACGATTGTTCCTTTCGGCAAACAGCGAGTCCCGCCTGTATTTTTCCGGCGCCGCGTATTTTTTGCCTTTAAAGTCTCTCTCTCTCATCGGCCGCACAAAGTCAAACGAAAGGAAGCCAGAGTCGGGGCGAAAAGAAAAGAGCTCTCTGCATTAGCGTGCGCTGTAATAAACGTCAATAGAGCAACGCAGGCTCTCTCGCAGCAAGAGCCAACGAAGAAAGAACCACTCTTTCTCTCTCCTCCTCTTTCCCAACCCTCTCTCTCCCTCTCGTCTGGGCGATAGGACGTCCGCTCTGCCGGTGGCTGCAATATCAGTCGTAAATAATAAAAGTTAGCGCTCTGCGAGGTTCCTCTCTGGCGCGCAGGACTTTAAACCGGAAGATAGGTGTCGCGCGCGCGCGCGCGCGCTCCGCGAGGGTAGGGGGCGGCAGACAAAGACGCGGGCCATTGTCAAGCGAGCGCGCGCGGCCCGCCATCGGAACAGCGCCATCCGCCGCGGGAAACTTTGAATCATTTTTATTGCATAGAGTTATCTTTGTTACCACGTCTAAACGCCCCCACCCTCTGCTCTCTCACTGCGATTCTTCTCTTGCGCAGAGCGCTCTCTCTCTCTCTGTGTGCCGCTGCTTCCTCGAACGCGAAGCTCTACTCGCAGATAATGCGACGAGCAGAGAGAGAGAAGAGAGAGAAAGCATTCACACCCCTTTGCCCGCCCAAATGGAATAAGTTCTTTAATTCGCGGATTTACGTTAGCGCGGCGACGAGAGGCTTCTTATCGCGCTGCTTGAGATTCCTCGGCGGCCGAAAATATTTCACCTTCTCGGGCTTCGAGTTCTAGAGAGTCGACGGGAGATTTTCATTATTTTTCGCCGGAATTGGGGTTACGCTTCGGCCAACTTAGATTGCTCCAGTTTATCAGGCGCTGTTTTTCCGAACGCTCGGCTGTGACTGGATGATATATCGGGGAGAGCGATTAATCAGCCAGAATCACTGGTTTGAATTATTTTTGCAATTTTCGCCGATTTTTAATGCTTGAACAAAAAGGAATTCGCTAGCGTCTCAGTCGAAAGGAGAGATGCGCCGATGAAGATTTCCAAGCGAAAATAAACGGAGGGCGTGAATAGCTCCGATAAATCGCGAATACGCGACTCTAGGCTCGCACCCCTCGAGGATGCGCCGAGTGTGACGTGGAATCCCATAAAAAACGTAGAGGCTCACTTGGCGAACTTGTATTATATGCGAAGCTGCGTGATGCCTGACATGCATGCTCAATAACCCGAGCAGAGCGGCACTCAAATCCCCTTCCGCCTATTGTAAAAAGGTCCCTTTTTTAACGTACCATTCGCTTTTGCGGTCTGCGTTCTAAAGATCGGAATAAAAAAGTGACCAAATATAAGTTGTTTTAAAAATTACCTTTTTTCTTATTGAGATGTTAAAAATTTACGTAACGAAAGGATTATTAACAAGTTTATTATTTCTGATAATTAAACAGATACCTATTTTAAGCTCGACTGTATTAAAACCATTAACAGTACTCTAAATCTCTCAAATATCCACGCAAAACAATTTATAATAATTAAATCATCGAAAAACACAGCCCAGAATAATCCAGCCAGTAATAAACCGTTAGCCCAGGTAATGCTTAATCCCGACAGATCCCTTATTTCATCCTCAAAAAAAAAAAGGAAAAAGCCCGCGCAAGACCGAGAAAATATTATACATATAAGATATCCGAGCCGCAGAGGTCAGCGAGAAGTGCTTGTTATTATCTAAATTAAAAATGCCGCGAAATCTCGCGTCCAGGCGTGCGGCGAGAGTAATCAGGCTCTCTCGGCGAGCTCGCGCGGGACGAAATAGAAAATTCCTCCTGGACTCTCTCTGGGCTTTGCTCGTCGTTTCTCCGCTTCTTGGGCGCGTTTCTCTCTTTCCCTTTCTTCCTTTTAACCATATCCCCTTTCTCTCTCTCTCTCTCTCGCTCGTGTGCCTGATGATAAGTAAGGGAGCTGCGGGCGCGAGAGGAAAATAAAAAGAGAGAATACAGAGAGCGACCAAAAAGGAGTAATGTAATAAAAGCGAAATCCGCTCTGTGATAATTAAAAAGTAATTTCATCCCCGTGCCGCTAGCAGCGCGAAATCCACTGTGCTCGCGCGCAAGAAATCAAAGCATGGCCGCGGCAGCGCTTTTTTATGCTCTCCGCCGTGGGAATCAGAGATTTAACTAATAAGATTCGTGTTAATTTAAGGGATGTTTGTTATTTTTTGGAGGAACGTTATTTCGTACTTTCTTTCACGTTTCCATAATCACTCATCTTCACAGAAGCAATTGAGACATTGTTACTACGCGGAGAGAGCGGACTACATGACAAAGTAACACGAGTCACGCTACGAAAAGCGCAGTCCATAGAGAAAGAGCAGAGAGGAGGCGAGAGCGCGTCGGCGGGATCGCTAATAAAATTCATGGGAAAGTGTTTTACATGGCCGTTGTCGCGGGCATCGCGGGAAAAGTGCCGAGCGAACCCGCACCTATACATACACACACACACACAGACACACAAGAGAGAAGCTCAGCTCGGAGGGTGAAGCGCGCGACAGTGCAGTCAGGGCGAATTCAGTAAGTGGCGGACAATGGCTTTTGTGGTAGACATTGGCCCTCGCGGCATTCGTATTTCGCCTCTCTCCCACCTCCGACGGTTAGATACATTTTCATCCCACCCCATCGCACCCACACCTCTCTCTGGACTTTAGCGCCCGGGTCGCACGGCGTGAGTTTCTCTTTTTGGTTAGGTGGCGAGAGGGAAAAAAAGCGAGCCCGAACGACGCGAAAAAGAAAGCATAACACAGTGGCTCGCGGGGGCCGGTAAAACGATAAATACCCGGCCGTTTAAAAGCAAACCAAATGCTTTAGTCGAATTTCCCTTGCCGCGCGCGCGCCCGCGATGCACCAAATCGTTTTAAAAGTGCTTTATCTGGAGCACGTCCGTTTTTAACGCCCTTTCCTGCACGCGCAGATTCGACGTTTTTTTTTTTGCACGGCCTGCTGCAAGATTTTTTTTGGGTAGGCCGAGTGTTTTTCTTTCATTTTAAAATTGTCGGGAGTGATGAGTACTGAAAAGCTAAAAAAAAGAATTTAATCGTTATTTCTTTATCTGAAATGGATAAGAATTAATCTGTTATTTATACCTATATATAGTATAATCGAGGCCGTTTATTAAATTTAATAATTTAGTAAGTGTAATAAGCGAAGGTGCGATAATGGACAGTCGATGTTCTTTTAATATTCATCATCGCAGCCACAGTAGCGTATAATAACATTAGGCGGTCTTAATTTTAAGAGATAACAAGAAAGCGATGTAACTGGTTTCAGAGGGAGCTGAGGGAGAGAAAGAGAGAAGAGAGAGAGAGAGAGACAGAGCAAAAGCCGGCGCGATCTCCTCGTTGGCGGGCTAATGCATTTCCTTTACAGTTTTAATGGGCATTCATAACTAAGTTTAATAACACCGGGAGTGGTAAGCGAGGCGCCAGGGCCGCTGGTTACATATCTAATAATTTCTCAACTGCTAGTGTCTCTAAAGTACCTTCAAGCGGAAACTGGCCCGTGTAACGGATTTTAGTCGCGTGTTGTTTGATCCCCGCGCGAGCAAATTGCTTATGCAATTTATTACCTAGCCGCGCTATGCAATTAAAATTACAATTTTCCGTCCTTCACCTCCGAGCTCCACTCGCCTACGCTCGCTCATGTTCTAAGAATGAAAATTGCCTCGATTTCGGGAATTGTCTGAAGCGGACTACAGACGTGAATTATTTTCCTGAATTCTGGTGTCTAGCGAAATTCCAATCTTTCGAACGAACCGCATATTGTTTTACAAGTATATTAATATAGAACTTATAAAATTGCTTTAAGTTCACGACTTTGTGAATCCTTTCAATATTTAATCAAATTAAAAGTTTTGTCCTCTATAGAAATTTTATAGTACAAATAGCTTATGAAAGCCCTATATTTTTCCATATAGAGTATACTTAAAAGTGAAAAAATATCTGATCGGCATCGGATCCAGAATCTCTGGCGTAGAGATTTGACTGAGATAAGTGTTACGTGACCACAATCCAGCCTTTTCTATAACATACAAAATTTCTAAAGGAGAACAACTTATATTTGAACACTTATTATTAATACTGTCATTGTTCTTCCACATGCAGATATAAAATCTTTGTTTAGCAAACATCTAAAACCAAATCCATAAAGTTCCCTCCTTAAAAAAATTCGAACCGCCAAAAACAAAAGCAGCAACCAATGTAACACCGCGCACACTCAGCCTCGTTATAATCCCACAGCCCGATTGTCTACCTACACGCAACTGACTAATTAACATTACAACTGCGCGCTCTCACCAATTCAGCGCATCTCGCATCTCTCCTCCAATGTTGCTCGCTCTTCCACTATCTCAGCTCTCTCACCACCCCCGCGCTTTTGATTCATCATCGTTCAAGGCATTCTCGCTCGCGGCGCGCGAGAGCCCGTAATTTAAGTGTGCCACCGAAGACTCGACGAGCCATTATCATGGTAATTTGTTAGAAACAAACATTATAATTCTGGCCTGAACGGACGATGAGGTGTCGCGGCTTATACACGAGCAAAGGGAAGGCCGCCTTCGTCGCCGGCGGCAGCTCCTCCTTTTAAGGACTTGCCTCCACGGCCAACTTAAAGGCGCAAGATCCCGCGCTGTTTTGGACAGTGTCCATTGTCTCGGGATTATTTATTGGCTGCGCGAGCGCAAGCGAAGACCAGCACCTAAGACGCGCCGTTTATACGGCATAACGCGACGGATTTATACCGTCTTAGCTGGCTGCGGGCCTCGCCGGCAGCGGAGGAGCCTGCTGCATCCTATGTAAGCGCGCGAGCTTTCGAGTAGAGCGAGGAAGCCGTTAAACAATGCGCTCTTGTTTTGCCGCGGGATACTCTAACAAACTTTTTCGGTCTGCAATGGCTCCTTGTGCGCATCCTTTAAACTTTCTGATATATTGGGAAAAGTGTCGACGGGAGGTTGACCTAAGCTTTTTATTATTCTAATAATATTGTGATATTGAGTATCAAAGCCGCTCATTAAATCTTACTCTCGCTTTAACAAAAGTCATGGGAAAATATGCAGATTCCAGTACACACGACGGAGCTTGTAAAATTCACGCGTCGAAGCTCTCGCCGGAACGGAAACACATAAGGGAGCCGGTGCAGGTATACGAGCGAAGCCCGCGCTGAAAAAGTCGTAAAGGCCCTTTACGGCGCGGCTAACTTAGCGGCCGCAGCGTCACGCGCTCCGTCACGCGTTCGTTTTTATTGAGAAGCCCCGCAAGCTCGCCTTTATTAGAAATTTGCAATGTCGCGGGGCAACTTTTTCAATACCCCATTCCCAGCCCGGCCTCACGCGTCAGCCGGCTTATTTAAAATCCTCCAGTTACGACTGTATATTTGTTGGCCGCTAAAACAAAACTTGTTTCGAAGAAACAGAATCAAACTTGCGGCGTGAATTCGCGTTTGATTCGCGCGGCGGCTGAGGAAAAAAGCTACGGAGGAAAAGTCTTAAGGGGCTGGAGTCGCCCTCCGGGCAGTAAATCCAGAAACGGTTTTACTGCGCCCAGGCGCGAGAGATAATGCGCAATCATTTTGGAATGGAAATTAAAATCAGATGATGAATCCTAACGATGCCGTTTATTATTTTAATTTTGCCGGGCGAAGAGCGCGCCGAAACGAGGTGAGGCTATATCCCCGAGACTTCGAGACACTAAATTACGTTCCTATTAGCCGTATAATTACAAGATGGTCCCAGTAATTTCCGTTTATTCCGCGACTTCGTCTTGCGGCTCTCTGGGCTGCTTCAGCCTCCCCCCCTCGAACGGCAACAACAACGCGCACCCTAGTACAGACGGTTTCGCGAATGCATTTTTAAGAGCGCGGCTAACTTTTAGCTGTATAAGCACTCGTTGAGTATCCTTTTTCGAGCTAATAGCTCCGTCGTTCCTGATTTGTTGTTTCTCTCGGGAATTATTCAAACGAGGGGTATTTTCGGCCAATAAACGGGGGAAATCGTGAAAACGAAGTCGCGACGCGCCGTTATTCTCTCCGATAATAGGGAATCCGGTTGTTTACGAGTGCCACTGAACTCGCTTTTTTTTTACGTCTACGATTATATTTCAGTGAGTTTCGAACAGCGCTTATTGTCGCAGCGAGCCGCGCATTTATATTTACAGTACCGTAAAAGCTCAGTCGTTCTCGCCCGCGGCCGGCTTATTATAATGTAAGTGTAACTTTTTATGCCTCCCATAAGAACAGCTTTTTCGCCGCGCCGCATCGAACACCTCCGCATACGTAGCTCCGTGTTTTATATTTCTCCTCCGCGCGACAATTCCGACACACACGCGCGAGAAACTTTCCTCTCCATAAATAAAGTTTACGAGAAAATTTTCATTGAAGACGCGCGCGTGGAGAGACGTGCTCACATGAAAGACACGAGCGAGGAAAAGCGCAGAGGGAAATTAGCGACGTTTTTAATTAAAGATCCTTTTATCCGTTTTCAGGCGCGCTCGCTCATACAGAAGAGACTTTCTTGCCGCATTTTTCGCGAATTATCCCCATCGAATCTCGCTCCTGCTGGCTGCGCGCGCGGCTCTCCGCTCGCTCTTACATCCGGTCCGACTCTGCACGTGTATACGCGACGACGTAATTATTTTCTTTTTCATCTCGCTCGGTCGTAGCGCTGGCTGCGAGTGTGCCTCCTTGTCGGCATTACCGCGTAGTGGGTAATTAAAAAGCCTCGAGTAGGTAAATATCCGAGTGGCATACTAGTGCGCCCGCCTAGCTAGGCCAGCTTTCTCTCTCTCTCTCTCTCTTTCCCTCGCTCTGCGCGCGCCTTATATAAAAAGCGGGGATGGATGCTTAAAAACGGCCGGCCGACTACGCTATTTTTCGAGTTAATTTGAATTTCGTAATTACCCAGAGGCAGCCGCGCAGCTCTAAAAAGAACGAGGCAGCTCGCGCGCGCCCAAAAGCAACTGCACCCGCGCCCAGTCCTCGGAAGGATACAAAAAGATTCCGAGCAGGAGAGAAAGAGAGAGAGAAAGCGAGCTCTCCCTTAAATACTCGTGAGAATTCTTTCCTACCCCTTTTTGCGTCGCGCGCGACACGAAACGATTTTGCAGGCCTCCAGACTCTTAAGCTCCGACATGGCCTACGTGAGACCTTTAGCTGCTACCCCTTGTAGTCTGAGGAGACTTGGCAATCCTTTTATGGTTTCGATAAATTTTTTACATTGATGATTGCAAGATGGGTTTAACGCTAATGCTTTAACAAATATATTTGCGATTGTTTGTTAGTTTATTGAAAATCAAATATTCTTAATAAATATCAGAAGAAATGAAGAAAAAAAGATGACATATTAAAAGATGAAATAATAATATTCAATTATTTTATTGAATTTAAAGCTTGTTTATTTTAATTTTAATATTGCATTCGCACTGATTTAAAAAGCAATCGCAGTAATAAATACGTTTGAGACTACGAAGGGTACTTTAAAGCTTTTTTATAATTACGAAGTATTTTTCACCCTGAAGACTCCCCTCGTGTCGATTGATATTTTGTATTCAAGGGTGGGAACAGCCCACGCTTAGAAAATGAATGAAAAATACTCGCTGATTATTTGAGAGTGATAACTCAATTTAGCTGTAAATCTCTATCATTTATGCAAAAGCGATATACTTAAACACACCAACTAGAGCTAAAGTAATTAGAATTTATATTAATAATATTTATAATAATTTTTTTAAGCGCTTAATTAGTTTTGTAGTAAAATTTAGCACTTTTACTACACATCACAAGACAATTCTTTTGCTTGATTATGTACTCGCATTTTAATTAAAATTCTACATTTAATTATATCTTATTACTACACTGTAAGGAATATAGTAGGGAAAATTATCTAAAAATCTTTCTAATTCTAGACATAAAATTTCTTTTTCGAATTATAAATTTTATTCTAAATAGAAACAAGTATAGGATTTGATATATCTTTTTTTAGTATTATTAATTTTACCATTTGTACTGATAAGAATTCTGAGGACGAAAAATATATTAATTTTAATTCCTTATCTCATGTACACTGGAGCCAAACATATTCGTGTGGAATGTTTTGAATTTTTTCAAATTTTGCCATGGTGTTTGATGAACTATTATGGAGGTTAGATCAGTCAGATTATCTGATTGATCTAACCCCGCGATAGTCCATCAAACACCCCAGCAAAATTTGAAAAAATACAAAACATTCCACACGAATATGTTCGGGTCCAGTGTACTTATTATTTTTTAAGATTTTTCAATAAGATAGATAATAAAGTTATATTCTATTATATCTTCATAGCATTTTTGATCTAGAAAAAAATGACTATAAACCAATAACAATAATTGCAAAAAGTCTATACTATACTTTGAGTTAAAAGTCAACCTAGTAGTTTTTCACAATTTTTCTTAATATAAATTTCTAAATGCAAACGAAAATTCTCTTACACCCAATCAAACAAACTGCCTCATCGTCTCACGTACCCATGTAATAATTATCCATCCAAAGCTCAAGATCGAACAAGAGCAAGACCGCCTGCAATAAAAGCGATGATAAAGCAAAAGCAACGACAGCAGCTAGGTGTGAGGGCACTCGGCAAGTCGAGAAGGCTCCGCGACACCTTATAAACTCACGCCCCATTTCGCAAAAGGTTCATCTTTAATTTCTCATCGTTTTTTCTCTCTGCTCTCCCTCTCCTTAGCAGTCGTCGGTACTCGAGCCTCGGCACTCGACACTCCTTTAAATTCAACTCCGACGACTCCGGGCCGCTGTGTCGCTTCTGACCAACCCCTCGGCCTGTTCGCTCATTTCTCCGCTTGTCTTACGGCGATTAACCAGACTCTCTCTCTCTTTCCTCGTAGACTTCGTTACGCTCCTCCTTTTTTCCCCAACGATCCCTGGATTTCTTTCCTACACGCGCTCCGCTTTCTTTGTCTTTTCCTCGCCTCACGGATCCTTCCTTTATCCTTCAGCGCTACTCTCCTCGGGGTAGCTCTGGTCACATTCTTAATATCGTCTTTTTAAGATTTTTTAAGCGCCATTAGGCAAACTATATTGCCGCTCTCTCGCGGAAGTAGCAGCTTCTCGCTCTCTTAAGGGCTCGTTCGTGATAGCGGGGGGCTGTTAGCTCGCTGAGCCGGGCGATTGCCGACGAGCGGCTTTTGGACACACGCGCTTTTTCACGCCGTTCTCTCGCTCGCTCTCAAATTGCTCGAATAAATTTCCTTTACTTTAATCGCGCCGCCTCTTCGGCGACGAGGCTCGTTTGCCCAGGGCAAGCCGATGGGCTTCTTCGCCTTTTTTAATCGCCCACTCTCCGATGGGACTCTAATTCTTTCTTTATTCGAATTACTCCGCGTGCCTCTGCCTCACGGGGGACGATTTATTTGATTGCGCGCATAAATAAGATTGTAAGTGATATCTTTTTAGTGTGCTGCGAGAAGATTTGCTGCTCTCTTGGCTTTCGAGTGTCTGTGAAGTTGTATTTGTAAATATTTAAGAATTTAGTTAGATAGATTCTTGTGTGAGGAGACAAAATTGTTTTTTCTAGATATTTAATGAAAATAAAGTCTTTTTCAAATAAAATGCAAATCTTAATAGATGACAAGTTTCGAAAAGTAGAAGGGAAATCAACGCTTTTGCGAAACGACGTTGTTCGGAGAATATAAATCTAGCTGTCACTCCCGTGTCAGACTTCTCCAGTGTACTTTTTAGCCTGGCGTCCCGAGGATCTCTCACTTTCTTCAAAACAACGCAAAGTATAAAGCGGCATCACTTAGCCTTAATAACAGATATTTTATGCAGACGTTGGAAAATTTTTGAAATTATTGTTATGCATATTCAAAGCTACTGTCACTATTTACAAAATTAACGCGCTGAGATTCCTAATTTGATTGAAATTAAAGTTTGAGCATCACGTTAAAGTGTATTATAAATTTATTGTTTGTTAGTAATTTAAACATATAATATCTGTAATACAATAGTCATCACCTATTATTCAAAAAAAAAGTTATACAATTTTTTTTAATTAAGACATTCTCTACATAGACATATTTACCAAAAGTGTACGAGTTCTAAAATTGTGTATATTACGTTCCAGACTTTAATAGCAAATCGACTTTAACCTCGATAAATAATTCATGGTCGAAAACAAGTGTTTATCACGCCTGACCTCGGCTGTGTTTATCTTCTCGGTCTGAAAAAAGTTAACAAAGATTAAAAGAAATTGATAGGAAGCAGAGCCGCTTAATGTAATTCCGGGGCCGGCTCGGGTAATAGAGCCTGAGCGCGCTTTTGCAATTAGACTTTTTAATTTTTATTAGCGCCGCCGCGGCGACCGCCGCCTAAGCGTATGCATAATGCCATGAATATTTTCCTCGTAACTCTGCCAACTTGTCTCCTAAGGAATTAACCCTTAAATTAGCAGCTAGCTCAGACTCCGACGCAAAGTCCCTGCGCCTCTAAGTTTGAGCCCTGGCTTTTTCTTGCCGACGCTCCGCCACCCCTACCTAGCTATTCTGTCTCTTTCTATCTTGCTGGCTCTCACTCTGGCCTCTGGCCTCGCGCATTCCGAGCGCCCCGAAAACTTTTGGTTACCCCTTTGCTGTCTGGCGAGCGGCGCGCTGCAGTGGAACGAAGCCGGAGCGCGGAGAGATTCAATCCATCGGGAAGCACTTTGGCCCGTTCGCCGCCGAACGATAGAGATTTCAATGCCGAAGAGCAAATCGAAACCGCGCCGATGCGCGCTCCGGCTTTTCCTCTTTCCCTCGCGCGGTTGGTTTGCTGTGGGTGAGGGCTTGGTGGATGGGTTGCGGGATGTTTTTGGGAGTTTTTGAATTTATTAGTATGTTTAGTTTCTTTTTATGTATTTGCTGTTGGTCTTTTAATTTGATTATTATCGATTATAGGGAATTTGAATATTAAAACAAAAATAACTAACCTGTTTAAGTCTAGTACAGCAAGTATCTAGTAAAACTATAAGCGTATTTTCAGTAGTTACAGTCGTACGTGGTTCGGCAAAGTCTTTAGACTAAGATTTCATCGATTGATTTTGAAAATCTTTTAGTATATTTGAGTAGAATGAAATCAAAACATTACCTGTATTATCTGTAATGATAATAACTTATATACGTAGAGCAAATGTTTTTATCACATCGCTAATAAACTAAAATATTGACTAGGATACAATCAATAAAAATGCAATCATTCTACAACGAATTAACAAAAGAATACAATCTTTCTAAGCATAAAGATAAAATATAAACAAAATATAATTATTTTCTACGTTAATCCGAATAATAATAATCCAAAAGATAAGAATCACAGAAAGCTCAGTGGAAAATTATCCAAAGTAAAAAAATTTTAATTTACCCTGTCTAAAACAGAAAAATTCGAGAGTTTGGGGATTTAGCTCGAAGCGAGAATTCAAGACAAGTCGAGAATTAAGAGTCTCCGAAGAAATATGACGCAAGTCCGCCGCCTGCGCCTCGTCGTCGGCCAGTGGAACTTATTAGAGTCGCGCTTGCGAGCCCGGCCGCGCGCTAGCTCCGGCCCGAGTTTCCTGGGCGAAACTCCACGTTTGCTCTCCTCCTCGGGCTTATTTAAGCTGGCTTCCTAAGTGCGCATACTAAATATGATAATATTGCAACGACAAAAAACGTCAGCGGTATTTAGCCCCCCTAATTACGGAATCGTGACTCGTTTGCGAACGGTTCATTTTGTTGCTCTCTCTCTTACTCTCTTTCTCTTTCTCTCTGAATTCTAGGCTTTCTCGCTTTGTCTTATTCTTATTTCGCCTTTTCTACGACTGCCGCACTGCATTTCCTCAATTTTCATGGCTCTTTCTTTGCTTATTTGGCGGAGCTGCTCGGTTCTCTCCTGCTTAACGCGAATAATCTTTGACACCTGCTCAATTTTTAATATGTTAAAATGAAAGCCGGTTGAGGAGCTTTATTTTATTTTTATTAAAAACTCGTGATTAATATAAAGTAACGTAATCAATGTTCTATAACTGTTCGATTACCGCAGCGATTTGCTGATATGATTATTTTTTTTAAATAATAAATGAAATTATCGTGCTATCAACCAAACTTTAGTTAAAAATCGTTGATTTTATACCAAGCAAATATCGGAGCTTTTCCCGTATCAAGAAAACACAGCACACTCTAACAATAATTATTCAATTCGAAATAATTGCAGTCATTCCAGAAGGAACGTGTTAATTTTTACAAAATCCAGGCTCTCCCGGTGCATCTCGATAATCGAGAGGATAAAAAGGGCGGATTACGTGCAAGGTGTCCGCCCGGTGGAAGGTGAGCCAGTGGAAGGGGTACCAAGCGAAAGAGAGAGGGAGAAAGAAAAAGAATACACAGCGAGAGTAGAGAAAGAGAGAGAGAGAGTAGCATTGCAGGTTTTCCGCGCGTAGCTGCTACTCTCGCCGGGGCTGAGAAAATAGTCGTGGCGGCGGGGGCGGCCGGACCGGCGCGATGGACTCGGTGGGTGGTTCCCGTTCGAATGCCGGAATGTGTTCGCCGCTGTGCCCAAGCCCGTCCCCCCCCCCCCCCCCGCGCAAATGATTTTCCCTCTCTGTTCTCTCTCTCTCTCTCTCTCTCTCTCTCGGCTTCCTCCTCTTCCTCCACCTCCTCTTCTGCCTCCTCTCTTCTGTCCACCCACTCGACGACTCGGAGGACCGAGAGCCAGCGCCTCCTCTTCGAGCTCCTGACTACCACTTGGATACATCGATGTTTTATTCCGAGCCGAGTTTGCCTGCCCCTTTGTTGCTCTATAGATTTTGTTGAAGGCTGTGCCTGGACTAGCGGTAGCTTTTTACATGGGTTTTTGAGGAAGGTTACCGATCGAATTTGGATAGTTTGAACGATTTGACTAGACTAATAATCAAAATTTTATTTTATTTGCTGTCAGATACTACTCGAATGCGGTGTACCAATAATGTGCATAACCTTTCTAAGTAAATAATAGAAAACACTCGAAGCATAGACGTTTAATTCCCAAAACATCGACAATCTCGAAGAAAAGCTCGCTAAAAAGGCCAGTCCCAGGCGCAGAGCACTCGAAAGAAGCCCCCCAAGATTCGAATCACGCGCACGGTAAATTTGGAAGCTAATCTCGAGAGCCACTAGAATCTAGCAGCAAAGAAGCGCGAGGGGGAGGGCTGGTTGAAATTTAGCTGCAGCAGCAGCAGCGCTGCTCTCGCGGAAACGCATCAGCGTGGAAAGGGCAGGAGAGATCTCGCCCGGGCATTGTCTGCAGCAACGAAAACTCATAGCCCAGGATGAGAAAGAGAGCGAGAGGAGTAGGTATAGTAGTAGGAGGAATGCAGATGCGGAGAACGCCGGGCAGTCTTCGGAGCGGGGGTGTTCGGTAAGGGCACCACCTCTCGCAAAAGGAGAAGCGGCTCTCTCTCCTCTCCTCCTGCAAGCTGCAGCTCTCTGGTAGCGCGCGCGGCCGAAGCGTAATGATTTTGTTTTAAGGGCGTGTTTAATTATGAATCCGCATCCGGCGGAGGCTCCACCCAGCGCCGCCGCGGCGCTCTGTAAAGTGCAACTGCGCGCAGCACCGGAGGAGGGCCCCTGCGCAACTGGAAAGCTCGCTCTCCCCGTCGGCGGCCCCCGCTCGCCTCTCCGCCTCCCCCTTAATTGCAAGAGAGAGAGAGAGAGGTGCTGCATTATCTATGCGCCCGCTCGCTCGCTGGATTTTCTAATTACTTATTTTTGCGCGCCCTCGCGCGCTCGGATGAGCCTAATATCTTTGGTAGCCCGGCTGTAGGACATTTAATTGGTCGCGAGCAGCTTTCTTTTCGCGGGGCTGGCAGTTTTAGCTGCTGCGCTTGCTTCGAATGACGATGCGCCTTTGAGTACACTCTCTCCTGGCTTTATTCGCCTTTTGTTCTTGTAATTGTCGTATATATTAATGATTGATACGTTCTTCTAATTTAAGAGATTCAAGAATTTACATATATACTTATACATAAATAAAATTCATTAAGGTTTATCGAAATAAAAAGCTTGTAAAAGCATTAAGAATGTTATTTTTCGCTGCCATACTTACACACACAGCCGGCAACTAGAAACCCAACGCAAATGAATAAATTTTAATTATCAGAGCAGCCAGCGCTCGCGCGAAAGACAGAGAGCAGAGCGCGAGAAGCACTTTTCGCTGCTTTCAGGCTTTTCGCTATTCCATAGAAAATTTCCAGTGTAAACGCGGTAAGAAAGGTGAAAAATTCATGCGCGCTCGCTCGCGCGAGGCTCAAGGCAGCAGCGCCGGCGCCGGCACAACGCGGGCGCACATAGAGCGAAGGCATTCAGAGGGACGCGCGTGCTTCTTGCCTACCTTTATTTTTATCAAAAAAACATAACGACGCGCGCGGCTCTCTGCATTCGGGCTCACGGGAGCGCGAATAAAAAAAGATCCGGCAAGGTTTGTCGCGCTGGAAATCCTCGTCTTTTTCTAAAAGCGTCGCGAGGAGAAAAAGCTCGGCCGAGCCGAAAATCGCACTCTTTTGAGAGAGAGAGAGGCCGAAGAAGGACGCGCGTAACCCGTTGATTCCTCGCGGCTTTGCGTTCGGTCGCTCGAGCGACGAGTCGAGCATGCACACAAGCGGGGGTGGAGAGGGGCTATATAAGCCTGAAAAGCGCGTGGCGAGCTTGCAAAGGTAAAAGCTCGTTGTGCGAGCGCGGCGGGGGCTTGAGGCAGACCCCTGGACGAGGCTTTTGAGGTTAACCGTCGACTCGGCTGCGTTAATTTAAACGCCCCCGCGCCCGCGAGTTTCGCGCGCGACTTCGAGCCAGTCACCTAGACGCTTTGGTCTAGGTAGGCCGTGGCTCGTTGCGTTATTGTAATTTGCAGGTGTTAGCCGCTTATGTTTGGATGTGATGGTTGTTGTTATGATTTCTGATTGGTCATTATTCTTTAATTTTTCCTGGATTTATGAAAGGTAGGTTTCTGTGGTCTTGTCGGTAATTATAGTCGATTACTCCTAGATAAGTTATTAAATAGTCCCTAGTCTGAGCCTAATTGTAATTATCTAACTGTTAATATCATTTTGACCTCTCTGTTATAGTTCTTAAATTGACTTTTATAATAAATATAATATCGTAATTTCGCGAATATTATCTAACATTTGCTAGACCAAAATAATTCCATCAATAGCTATCTCAAAAATACATGTACACTAAACAACAAATTAATTTTTCTCAGCTCCTTTAATTACTCATCAGCCCATCGCATTAATAATAAACCCACATTCTCGACCCTTCCGCACGACCTCACCAAAATAAGATCACAGCCCGCTCGTCCCAAGCCAGAAATTTTCCAGCCCCGCTCTCCCTAAAATATTTGAAATTTGAGAAAACCAGCCAGCCGCTTGACCCATACGAAAATTGCGGCAATTACATAAGAAGCACCCCCCGCGATCTCTCCTCGGAGCGAGAAATTGCGAATGCCCGGCGCCTCGCGCAATCAAGCAGCTCTCCAGCCCTGCCTGCCGGTATACACACGCGCCTGGGCGCGATTCCCGTCCACGCGCGCGCGCTCATTTCGCCGGCCTCTCTTGGACGCGAGTGTGGAGGACAATTAAAATAGCTGGGGCAGAGAGAGAGAGGCTCTGCGGAGCGAAAGAATGCCAGAAGGGTGAGAGAGGGAGAAGCGCGCCGGACTCGAGGATGGCCGAGCGCAAGCGCTAAGTTCTTTCCGCTTGGCTGCAGCCAGAAAGGGAATTATTTTAATTGCGGACAGAGCCTCGGTCGACCAACACCACCGCCGCCGTCGGCCCAAGCGCAAGCTTTTCTCCTTTTCCAGCGTGACCGCTTGGACGTACTCTTACGATATATCGCGGGCCGCGAATTGCGGAGCTGCCCAAGCGCGGCCCAATCGCTCTGTAAATTTCTCGGGGTGATTATCTTGTTACTTGAGTGCTTTGCTGTTTTTCGGCCTTTGTTCTTCGAGTCTGCGGTCCGTTGTTTTTTATTTATTTATGTTAAATGTGATTGTACCGAATACGGGCTTTCGAATTTATTCTGGCCTTATTGGAAGAGTGGTATAATTTTGCTCCTCGTTGAGAGCCAGCTCGTTCAATTTATTTGAGCGGGGAAAAATTATATGACGAGCAAAGTGCGTGAACAGAGGCCGGTACGGGCGATACTCTTATTCGCGTTGTTCTATATAGCCACGAGGGAAAGGGGCCAACGAGCGTCCTAAATATTTCTCGAAAACGAGGCCCTGTTCAGTCGCAAACAACCGAAAGCCCCCGTGCAAAACTATCTCTTTCTCCGTCTCTCTCTACTCCGCTGACTCCCACGGGATTACACGAGTGCTCGCTGGCTATTGTGCCGGGCGAAACTTACGAGTATTAGGCTAAACAATCATCGAGTGACCACTCAGAAAAATCTTTCATTTTTAACGAGTCCGGAAAATTCGTTTATTCCGCTCCACACGTGTACGTTTCACCCGTATTCTAAACAATGCCACTACACCAAATACCATTGTTGCTCTCTTTAATTATTCAAAACCCATTGCGCAACATACTTTCTACCCAAAAAATTACTAATAAACCGTGCAGACCACTGCGACCTTCAAAAACCAAAAAAAAAGCAGTAGTAGCGCAAAAATATAGTAAAAAAAGGGGCGTGGGGCGCGCTAGAGTGCGCGGCAAGTGCGGCGCAAAAAGAATCGCGCCGTAGGCGAAATAAAAAGCAAAGTCCTAGTAGAAGAAGCCGGAAGCAAATCGGCGGCTGCACTTTTTCAAGCGGTCACGTCCGCCACTCGGTCTCCGCTTCGACTAAAGGGCCTCGACCTTATTGTTAAGTGGCGAACGGCGTCGCGAGCGAGATGACTGAAAATTACCTTCACCGCCCCCCTGGAATATAATTAATGACAATTAATCTCTCATACGCTCCCGGGCTCTTCACGCCGCGCTCTACCACACGCTCGGTAATTATTCGTCGGATTATAAAGGTCGAGAGAGAGAGAGTGAGTCTGTATGGTAAAGAGCGCGACTGAAGGGCTGTTCACTCGAACTGTTCACTTGGCATTTACACGCGGAGCCCCTCTAAATCGCTCAAACGTTCGTGGCGCGCTGCTGGCCGAGCATCCTTTTTGACGCGCGTCTACCAGGCTGAAAACAATGCGAGCTCGGCTATTCTTCTCACTCTCTTCTTGGGCTATAAGCTGTGCTGAGGGCCTCTCGCCACGGCTGAATTTTGCGCTGCTTTTTCACATCGACGGTTTGTCGTCTGGTACTTGTCACCTTTCAATATTCAAGGATTCGTATAAAGAAGTAGGATTCTTATCGTTTCTGCTTAGGATATACGAAAAAATGTTTACCTTTTTAAGTTTTTCGTTAATCGCATTATGTACTATTTTTGATTGAAAAATTTCTAGGTATACCAATTATTTCTGCCAAAAGAGAATAGCCCCAGAAATAGCTTACCATTTGTTTAGCCTGCAGCTCGCGGCAAGCATCCAGCCGTATTATCATAATTCAGGCTGTAAAGGAAATTAAGCCGAGAGCCGTTATCGCAAACAGCGGGCGTTCATCAATGTGATTTGCGTGGAGAGCAAGTCGGCCGCGTCTATCCCTCCCCCTGAACGTATAGACGTAATGACGTTCCGCGGTCTCGTTAATCGTTCGGCAAATGAGCTCATATATGCGCGCGCTTTCGCGCCCGGCCGAGCTGCTTTGCGGTAATGATTATTGTGTCCTGTAACTGTCGTAAACGTTAGGACCTCGGGCTTCACGAGCCTAGAGCTAGCCGAGCGCTCGTCCTTCCGTTGGAATTGAGTCCTTGCAGCTCACCGCAAGCGCGACGCGATATGCACCTCGTTCGTCCAAGATTACACGAGGCATTCGATTACAGGGCTGCCTTGTACAAAGCGCACTGTTATTACACCCAAATGAGCAATCGCGGCCCTACCTACGCCCCCGCTGGGCGATGTGCTACGGCTGAACGCGTCACAGTTCTGTATTAATGCTGTTGCTTGGGGATCTAAGCGTTGGAGAGTGGAGAGGGTGATTTTTGGGGAATGATTATGCGAGGTGTTTGTTTTGTAGGAATGAGTGAGAAGAAAAAGAGGAGTCGGTGAGGAATGTAGAAAATAATTGTATAGTGTTGATGTATTTAATCAGTTCATATAGTTTACAAGGATAAATTTTATTATAAAATACATAGTTTATCAAACTTCAGTAAACCTAATCTCTTGTCTATTTCTTTTTTAATTAGTATCTATAAACTAATCATGGAATATTTTAAAGGAAATTATTCGTTATTTCACATTCTGACCTCAAAAACTGATTAATTTAACTATTTCTTTCTAAGCTTTACAATTTTACACTTTTACTGACTTAGTAGCTTTTACAATTTATAGATTTATATTTACGCCAAGATTGAGATTTTAGTTACTTCTTTATATGTATTTTGTCGTAATTCTTGGGATCGGAAAGATCCAATTATGCTGTGAAATTTTATTTTGTAAATATTAAGATTTAGAAAATTATCGCTCGTGGTTGATTTATAACATTATTTATTTTGTAAATACTTATTCTGCAATCTTGATTATTAATATTTACGTATCGTCTGATAGATATAAGTCTAGGTCATTATATAAGACCTGAACACAAGACAAGAGAACATGTGATATTTTTATTTATATTTAATCTGATGCCGTGTACTTTTAAAATTTGAAATTGTATTTATAATTGTACTTCATTGTGTAATAACTTATATCTATCTATCTATAAATTCTATAAATTATATGATATAAAATCTTCAAATGTCTTTTATATACAATTATCCTAGAATAAAGTTTTGTTTTATTAAAAATAATTTTCGTACTAGAATTTTATGATTCTTTTCCAAAAGCTGAAGGTGAATATAATATCCACATCAACCTCAAAGCTTTGAAAATCAAACTCTCCTCGAACTCCCCAACAGCCATCCAGCGCTCCGACGTATTTATCTAGATAAGTAAGAAAAAACAAAAGGTGCCTGCCCAAAGTAGCGGATCGGAGTTCAGTAATAAAGTAAAAGCGTCACCGTAGCAGCCAAAGTGCTGGTTCAGTCTAGCAGAAGACGCAGACTCATAACAAATGCCCGGCACTCGATCTAAATTGAGTTAGAGACTTCTGTCTTGCTTTTCCTCTCACCTTCGGCAGCTCACCCCACAGCCGTTAAGCTTCAGCCAGGATATCGTCCTCGGGATATATCCTAGTCTATATATACCTACGGTTCAGCAGCACGCGCTCGTATTACCACTGGCTTTTTTCCCCTGGACCGTGCCAGAGTTGGATGCTGGAGGGGAGGATAGATTTTTCTTTGCGGACTTAATCTAAGCCTCGAGTATAAAGAGCAGAGAGGCGCGATGGGCAGGTTCTCTCTCTGGCGCCTCGAGCCCAAATCCTCCCTGGAGTATGAGCGGAAGCTTTGTATACTTCTCGATTTGCGACGGAATTTAATTAAGCGCTGAAGAATGAGGCCGATCGGTCGCCTTTCAGTCGAATGCCGAGAAACAATACAGGTTTGATTGGGAATGAAATTGCGATATTGCATGGTACATTGTGTAAGAAATAACATAAATAGAAAAATATAATCAGTAAATATAAAAAAAAACAAGTACAATTTAATTCCGAAAACATTGGTTTTTACGTTAAATGATTATATACCGTATAAAAATAATTGTGTAGTTGGTTTTTTACTTCTACAAAATATACTTACAATCGAAAAAATATAAGACAAATCTAAATATATCATTTGTGACATAGATAGAAATTCATGGCACTCGTCATACTGCAGAAACGAAGCCATAACTTACTCCGTAAAAGACAATAAATATATATCCCTGCCATTTCTCATCCACTATCGCTAACCGATCAATCATCCCGCTTAATAAAAGCAACGACCACACAGCATAACAAACACATCTAGCGCGCATCCATAAGTACAATTCCAGCAAACGACATCGATGCTTAATGCAGGCAGGTGCTCGTATATTTGCCGCCACAGAGGATTTTCCGAATCCATCGAACCGACCTTAATGAAAACGCGTATGTGTCTCTCTGCTCCCTCAAGCCTCTCTCATTTTGACGAGCGCGCCTGTTACGCGTCTGTCCTCCCCCGAACATTTCGTGACGCGTCCCTTTCTTGTGATTAATGATATCAGCTCGACTGCGTGTGTCTCTTCTTCCCGCTCCTCTCGTTTCTTTCATTCGATTCTCCTCTCGATTCCGCCTTTCACGGAGCTATTACGCTGTCCATTTTTTTCTACCGATCGTATTTCTTTCCGTCCTTTTATCTTACGACTCGAGGTAGTAAAAGCTTGCGGTGGTGGGTTTCTCTTATTATTCAAGTGGGTTATTGATATTGTTGTTGAAGGGTATTCGATATTGAGTTGTCGCTGTGTTCTACATCAACTATAAGGAATATGTTTGCGATTAAAAACTTCCTAAATATCACGTTATTATTTTACTATTTCATGTAATTTGATCTGTTGAATACAAAAACCCATAACAATAATCTATTAATAAAATTAACAATACGACAACAATACCTCAAAACGTTACGAACAATGCGGTTCAGTCTCGTTAAGCACTACTTAACGATTTAACCCTCGAAGGCTGGAAGCGTATTCAATTAAACCGCTCGCGAAAGACAAGCTTGAGAATCAGGCTATCGCCCGCAGGATCGACGGAGCGGCGCGCATAGAAAATAGGCGAAGCCAAGAGGCACACCTTTTCCCCCGGCGACTTTTCTCTCTCTTGGCTCTCGCTAAGAAAGTGCATTGTGATTCCGCTCGTCTGCCAAGTTACTAACGACGACGCTGGCTTCGCGACTTCCTTAACCAATAGCCCACAATTAGCTTATCCTGTTAAAAGCTTCCCGGGCTCTGGAATTTCGTTAAAATTAACCTCCGCCAGTAGCTCGCCGGCAATTTCTTACGCTGCGCCTTATTCTGGACTTTGCTCTCTTTGACTTCGTGGTCTGCTTTCGAATCTCGATAAACACTGGATCGCTGATTTTTCAGCGTCTTTTTGCCCGGCTCTGCCCTTTCTCTAACGAACTAGTTCCCACTTTTTATTCGGATAAATTAATTTTGCGCGTTACTTTAACAGAATTCTTTTTCTAATTATCTAATCGTGATTATTTTATACAAAAATTTCTATTATTGTAGAAAATAAAAAGTATTCAACGTCTGTACTCGACACACTATACTAAAATTCATCATTCCGCAAAGAACGACAGTGGCAAAAAAAAAAAAATACTGATTTCGACAGTCGATAATTCAAACTTGAAGAATAGGCGTCGATTTAGCGGCAAAGCGAGAGAGGAACGACAGCAGGGCACACTCACACACAGAGACACAAGAGTGGGAATTCTCTAGCTCACGTAGGCAGCAGCGGCAGCATACATCTGTTTCTCCGCGCGGATCCGGGGTGACGATGGCCTGCCAAATCCCCGCAGAGCTTTACAGAGCGGCTGGCTTCTGTATATAGGGTGCCATTATCAAAATGGACTCGTTTTTCTTCTCGCGCCTTCGAGCTCTTTTCCACTCTCGCGGGCCCCTCCTCGGCGCTGCCATTTTCTTCTTTATATGTACGGATTTTCGTCTCTCTCTCTCTCTCGATGAAAGTGGCAAAGTAGCGTTATTAATCGATGACGATGCTTTAGTTTTACCTCGCTTCATTTTTCAGCCGACAGAGTCACGGAATCGTAATTCTCGGGCTACGTTTAGTGAATGTATATTCATATTTTCGTATTAAATAAACGGAGAGTTACATATCGTTTTGATAAGATAATTGGATAGAGTAATAAAAATGTGACAATGCTACTTGCCGCGTATCATTCATCGCGCTCGGAATGACAATATGCCGGTTGATGAATTATGACGGCTAGGGGGGAGCGATAATTCAGTTTTCTGGAAATAGATCATCGAGCCGCGACATAAGATACTGGTCAGTGTAGCCCTGGCTTATAAAGTATTCTCGGCTTATTCTCGCTTCCCGGATCCCGGAGGAATTCGAGTCACCCTCGCCGTGAACGTTCCCCCGAGGTGACTATAGGTTTTAAGCTTCTTACCTCGTGTCGCCCGGTGTTTTTCCAGCATTAACCGGACCGAGAAACAATGATCAGCAGCGCGTAATTATTATGAGGGAGGGAGTGTTTGTCGATTTTAATAAAATTCTTTTTTAAGTGAATGTTTATTTCGATTATTGGTATTATTTACTATAAATTAATTGTAGAAAGAATTATTAGAACGTTGAAAATATATAATTTTATAGTATTTACAGAAAGAAAAATACGTTGAGACATATTAAATTGTAAAAGTGAACTTGCGAATAAATAAGAGAAACAAAATGTTCATAGCGATAATAATTATTTATAATAAAAATAATTAAATAAATAATCGACAAACAAATGTTTTTAAACACTCAATAAAACAATCAATAAAATTTAGTGCTTCCCAATAAAATCTTTTATACAGGAACGATAAAGTACGTTAGGCTATCAATTTCTTCAAAACCGGAATCCTCCCTCAATCGAAAACTGAAAGATTTCAAAGCCCGTGAAAAATAATAAAACGATTCGACTTGCTTGTCCCGTCCGAGGGGACCACTTTCCAGCTTACACGGAATCTTGGCGATTTTATTCGGAAGGGGGGTCAACGGGCCGGTCCAGCTGAGCTCCCCCTTTTTAAATCCCATCACTATCCCCTCGACCTCTCGGCCAGCGTCTCCACGACAGAAAAGTAAGCTTCTTCCGTCCCCTACATCCTCGGCCAAGACAAGCACCGTACTATAGGTCAGACTCGGCGTAAAACTATACCTATATAGTTACACACGCGTCTGGTCAGTGATACAGCAAAGGGGGCAGGGGCGTCCGCTCGGCGCAACCCCATCCCTCTCGCGCATTCCTGAATGGCCTTCGAACAGCGGGTATAACCCTCGTTTTCCCAACCCCATCGTTACGTGAAGAGCAGCGCACCGGCAGCAACAGGTGATCCTTTCCCGATATCGGCCAGTCGCTGGCTCTGCACCCCTATCTCTCTTTCCCTCTCTCCCTCTCTCTCTTTCTCTCGCTTTCTATGTATAAGCGAGTCACGTGCAGGCCGGCCGCTACTCCAGTTTTACGGATACAGCGAGTCTATCGGAAAATGGAAAATGGTCGCGCTAATTGATTCTCGGCCCCGAGGGTGTGGCTCGACGCCTTTTGGACACCCGAATTACCAGGCTGTTAACACTTACGTTATACTCTGGCTTTTCGTGCTGTGGAGTGCTCGTTTTCAATTGCTATTGCGTTAATTAAAATTCATTATTTTAATCTTGACCTTTACAATAGAGATTTGATATTAGTGTATGCAAAAACACAGTAAAAACAATGCTTTTACTTTAAAAACTACAAACTTATCAAAGAACAAAAATACATAACCACAAAACCCCGAAAAAGCACGAGCCCACCAAAACCATCTCTCTCGAAAAGTCATCCCCGCCAGCAGACGTCCGCATTAATCCAGCCTCTCTCCCGACGTCTTCACTCTCCACCCACTCCCCGTCCAAGCATAACGCTCACAGAGGCATAAGAATCCGCGCTCGCTAACGCAATCAAGTTTTAATCATGCGGCCCGGCTGGCAGCGGCACTGGCCTCGCCCGAGAGCGCCTCGGGGACGATCTACGATACAATTACTAGTGCCGTGCTCTCGCGCCGAGACAGCGGACCTCTCCGAGCTGCTTCTATAACTCTCTTCTTCTCTCACTCTCTTGCAGTATAGCAGCAGCAGTGCCTGGGCTATCTACTCTTTGTCCCCCTCGGCTGGCGCTCGCTGCCGCGGAAATTATGCCGCGCACACACGCGCCGGCGACAAATTCAGAGAGAGAGAGCCGGGAATGGGAATTCCCGGGGACGCGGATAGTTCCTCCTACGGGGGCTGATAAGCGAAGATACTGCCCCGGACGAGGTGGCTCGTGTGGAGGGGGTATTCAATTTGTCGGGCAAAGGGGCTATCGGGGCTTTTGGCGGTTTTGGGTGCTGTGGAATTGAGTTTTGTTGGGTTTGGGTTGATGGCATTTTGTTATGTTGTTGTATGAATTAATCTTTTATGGTGATGTCGTAATTTGTACGAAGACATATACTTGTTTTAGTCCTTGAATCCCTACCTAGCTGCTTTGAAGTATATTCATAAAAGACGCAATTTAGATTCTTTAAACAATGTTCATAACGAAAAAACGAAAAATCACCCAATCTAACTTTATGAATAATTAATTACCATCACGGTAGCCAACGCTCATGCTTTTGTCAGATTTAAATCGGAAACTCTGCGGGCAGAAGGGTCCGTTCGATCCAGCCGTTCGCTACTTCCAAAAGCATCAATTTATAATCCGCAGCGGTTATGCCCAGCAGACATTCTGAGCGAGCGATTTTCCAAAGAATTGGCGCTCTCTCTCCTTCGCTAGAAACTCCCGACTTTCGAAAGTCATTAAACGCGTTCGCGGGAGTTGGCCGACGTCGGTTCACCGTCTAGCGATCAAAGTTTGCCCCCTCCGAGAGAGAAAGGAGAAGGGTGGCCCGTGTCAGAGAGAAATTTCTCTCAGCATTGTTAAATCAGACGCGAGAGCGCAAAAGTCGGCGAGCGCGTCGATCGGCCGCCGATCCTCATCGGTCCACGTCAAGAGCAGGAGAATCAAAGATGAAAATAATAAGCGAGCGATGAGGGCTTAAGGGCCGATGCGAAAGGGGTGGCCCCTTTTCAGATGCTCTCTCTCTCTCTCTCTCTCTCTCCTCTCGAGCGCGCCGATATCGCCGCTTTGATTTATGGATAAAAAGCCGCCGCGCTTGGCTTCTGCCAATGACACCTTAGCGGCGCAGCGAGACTCTCGCCGAGGTCGAACGAGAGAACGAAGATGAATATGAATGCGATAAATTGCGCGTTGCCCGATAAGACCTGCGCGCTGACTAAGCTAAGAGAGAGAGAAGGAGGATGGAGCGGGGAAGGAGAGCTGAGACAAAGGACTTGTGCATTTATCAGCGGGGACTTCAAAAACAAGGCTGCGATAATCAAGCTCTGGAGGAGCTTTTTGTTTTCCGAGGACGGGAATGTTTTTAATGAAAGGGAATGAGCTGGCTTCGGAAGTTTTGACGCTGCTTCTTTTATTTGCTGATGAAAATAAAAATAAAATTATTGTTGTAGTTATTAAAAGATAAGAAATTTTTCTTTAAGTAAATATAATATCGATTTTTTGGTTAAAAGTAAAATGATACCTATTCAAAACTGTACTAACGCAACATTCTTGATTGATTGATTTGAATCGCATTAAAACCTTGTTCCATTAATCAATATTCCGTAGCAAAAAACGTAATTTAAATTAATGAAAAAAGTAAAACAACAATTTACAAGCAAAGAAACACGACACGCAGCAGACATTATAGGCAATTTCCATCACCGATAAAGGGGGGACGTTCGGCTGACGTTCAACGTCGAAGCGGCCGAGTCATTAATAGTTTAATGCAGCTGGCATCCGCCTCTCCACGGACATATCTTTACCGTGAACTCAGCAAGAGAGAGTAGGAGAGAGAGCGCGAGTAACGCAAAATCGAGATCTCAATAATTACGTCAGCGGCAGACGACCGAGACCTGCTCTTGATTCATAGCTCGCAGCACGCGCTGTAGCTATCGAGTTGCGCGTGTACCAGGGGGGGAAGAGACGACAACTTCTTTGGCTAATCGAAATTCAATTAAGCCATTAGCAAGGGGAGTTCGGAGTCGGCCGCCGATGCGGAAGAAAATCAAAGCACGATACGCGGCTCGAGCAGTCGAATTTTACGTTATTTAAATATTCGCATAATTTTTTCCAAGTGGCCGACTTTAAAGTATATGTGTTTACCAAATAAAAAGAGCGCGAACCGTATCAGCGTAAAATTGCGTAAAAGGAAATTGATACGAATTTGAGGATCTGAAAAGCTCGCCCTCCTCGTGGCATGTAATATACAGCAGTCACATATATAAATCAGACAGGCAAATATTTGTCTCCCAAGCCAGATCCGCGAACAAAAGGAAAGCCGAATCGGACCGCGAAGAAGACACCCGTCTACGTATACACTGTGCGCGGAGGATTCCGAGAATACCGATTGCGCCCGATAAAGCGAAGGAGAGTAATGGACATGAGGGGACACGACTATGGCACGGGGAGACGCATCAATATACGGAGCACGAAATTCCGGGGGTGGAAGAAGAGAAACTAGGGAGAGGGGGGGGGGGGGAGACTCTCTCTGCCCTTCGAGAGCTGATCCGCGCTTCCCCATACATCATGCGTAATGCCGAATCCGATTCTCGTATCATATACATGTCGCCCGGGCAACAATGGGAACGGGCCACCTGACTGGCTGCATCGATAGGCCACTGGCTCTTTTTCGAGCGCCGGCTAATCCTGAGAGTGGATGTGTGGGTATAAGTCACTCTCGAGGCCCGGAAACGAAGGAGATGCGTGGGCGGGAGTGCGTATAAGCCGGATAAATGGAAAAGCGCACGCGGCAGTTGCTCAACGTCAGAGGATGGAGGAGCGTCCTGCGGATCGAGGATTGTTATTGTTTCTCGCGCGCGGGCTTGATTATCAGAAGGAAGTGGATGACAGGTTTATAGGAGCGAGCTTTCGATAGTCCATTAGTGGGGATACTTTACTTTTTATCAGCACTGGCTGTCATTAGTCACTCGTGGGCTGGAGCATTGAAAAATGTTTCACGGAAATAATGGCCTGTAAAGCATGAATTATTTATCATCATTTTAAATTCCAATCTATCAGAGTAGATTCGCTCGTAGGTGTGTGGTGCGTTTGATCCAAATGTTTGTTTTGAACTCTGACTTCCTGCGTCATAATATACTAATAAACCATTCCTTTATTGTTTTATAAAAATAAATCTTATTGAATCTCAATCAAGAAAAGCAAAACTTTCCGCAAGCTCATTCCATATAGAAGACAAAACTCCGTTATCAACACCCGCTAAAAAAAACACACAACCACTCAGTTTCCCGCAATAATAACATTATCACCCCTCGACAAAAGTGTGACAGCAGCAACGGCATCAGAAGAGGCTAGTCCCTCGATACGCGATACACGTAGCCCGAGCTTTTCTTTCCGCGCTCGCGCTCCTCTCATCCACTTCCCGCGGATGTATTCCGTTTGCTCGCGATCCGTGACTAATGCGTGTCGCCGAGTGTGTGACTCGCGTCCGTAAAGGGGTCCAAGTGCCAAAGTCAATAATGCGGCCTGGAGCCTGCGGCTGCCGTGCGCATTGCGCCAGCACATACAGACAAGCTCGTTCGACTCGTGAATCCCTGATAAAGCGAGCGTGCTTTTAGCGGCTTTGCGCTATAGCTGATATAGGTGTGCATTGCCGTGGCAATCAAAATTCGCGACGTCGGCCTCGATATATCTTGTGTTCTTCAAATCGTTGAAGTGCTTTTTCGCGTGTTTGAAGTGATCAGATTCTTGTATGTCAGTATGGGAGTACATAATATTTTTTGTAATACATTTGTATAAATTGTTTCTTTCCCTGGTAGAAATTTGGTAAAATGATAATTAGCTAAAAATTCTGATCAGAGCATTTCTAGAAGATGTCATTTTAACATGGCATGACTAGAAATCCTGTCCAAAATATAGCAAATTTTCTACAAAGATATTGATTTAGATTATTAGCTTGCGTACTTCATTGAATTAAAACAGTATTGCTTTTTCTGACATGATTTACAAGGCAATATTTTCCTTCAAAAACAGGCCGAAGATTCATAAATTGCAAAAACCCATTAGCGGTTTAGGAAAAAAAAAGCAAATCCATCAACCGAGAGAGAACGCGGATGGGGCAGGGGTGGCAATTTTCCGAACAGTGCCGAAGTAATACGTAACGACGCTTGATTTGAATTTTACGAGGCGAGCGCGCGAACTTCTCGAGCCTTTGCGATATCGAAGCGAGGCGCAATTTAAATTATAGCACCTATCTGTACATAATTTATGTCCTTGTTTTCTAGCCTCGCGGCGAGAGTTACTTCGATCTCGCGGAAGTAAGAGAAGGAGAAAGAGAACGGCTGCGGAGATTGATACATCAATTTAAATTATCCTGAATAATTCGAGCAATATCGGATCTTTATGGCTTGGAAAATAGCGTCGTCTTGACGCTTTCCCGCTCTGCCTAATGGCGATTTCGCGGATTGCAAGTTTAATGGACTTTTTTAAGCCGGCGGTTCTGTGGTTTGTCCTGAAAGAAGAAGGAATCTAAATCAATCATATTTTGATGATTGTTCTATTGAATTTTTTTAATCAATTTTGAATATACCTATAGTAATTTATAACATTTATACATTTTTGATTTACGACTTTTTTATAGGGCTCTTATTCTTCAATATAAAATTCATAGTTACCGGAAAGTTATTATTTCATAAAGATTTCACAGTCAGGTTATCAGTTTAAAAATCATTTTTTTTATTATAAATAGTGTTTTATCGTAAGTTATGTTAAGAAAGCCACATATATAACTAGGTACAAATAATAAAATATATATATACCGGAGTAAAATTGTAAAAATTCAAATAGGATACAGTTCCGTAAATAATGAAGTTTTCTTGATTTCTTTCACTTTATAAATTAAAGTTTTGTTATAATAAATGAACAATCAAAGAAAGAAGAAAACCTACGTTTAAATGTTTTTCATTTCATTTTCCTCGATTACGGGCCCGCCATCAAATATTAAAAAAATTCCTCTTATACACGAAAATAGACTAAAATCGGTTATCTTGGAAATCCACAAATATTGAAACGCACAAAATAATTTAAACAAGTTATTAAATGATCTGCTCTAAAAACTCTTTACACTACTCAGAAAATTATTAAAAACTACTTAATTGATTGAAACGCATGTATTCAAAGCCTGACCAATCACAAACACAAAAAACTACCGAGAAAAATAGCAAAAAATCAAACCCAACCACCATCCACACACACTCCAAACCGACCGAAATCCGTCCCTCGGACTTACGCAAACGACGTATAAAATCGAGGGCGAACGCGCAGTATAAAAAAGCCTCGATCTCGGAAAAGGAAGGAGAGAGTATCAGCAATTCGTCAGGCTGTCTCACGCGGGGACGAGAGAGAGAGAGAGCGCAGAAAAGCACACAGCCGCTCAAGCAGGGAGAAGCTAGCCGAACAAATGGCCGGGCAATCGGAGAAACGCCGCTGAAATACCGAATCGGATTGTGGGCCGCTCTCGCATTATCATATTCACAATTTACTCGCTCTTTTTCCTAGGGCGCGCGCGCGAGCAGCCAGAGGCGTGAGCTCGAAGAAATATAGGAGAAACGATGTATCACCGCAAAAGCAAGCGCGTCTCCCAGCCACACTCGGACGAGGAGAGATATTGCCTTTCTTTATTTCCAGGAGCCGGGGACAGATGACGGGCGCGTGGATCTGCAACTGGATACGTCGCGTGCGGCCGGAGCGTTTTGCCGCTCGCCTCGAAAATTTTCCAGAGCTTTATTGAGCTTTTTTTTTCCTTGGGCGATATGTGGTCTGATATAGAAATACGCTGAAATGAGAATTGTGTCTATATTCCGTGGGTTTGGTGTTTGAGTTACGAGCTATCTAATTGGATCGCGTATGCGTATTTGTTATCCGTCGTGCGTAAACGTCGGCCAATTTTTCAGGCGGCGATAAGAGAGATTGAAAAATATTCAGAGACCACTCAGGAATACGCGTCTCGGGAAAAATCGCGCTTTCATTAACGTGACTCTCTCTCTCTCTCTTTTTCTCCTCGGAGAAAAACGAGCGCGCGCAGCCACGAAAATGATATTTATAGGCGGAAATTTATATTTTAAATCGAGGCCCATCAGGCCACGCGTTTGAAATCGTCGCAAGCTCTCGGGGCTCGCTCGGCGCGCGTGTATGTCGCGCTCGCGCGCGTATCAAAGGTGCGTAATAACGTAACAAATGGCCACTTTATGCGCCCGCTGATGTGGCGGCATTCCTGGCAGAGCCAGCGTGAGCGGCATTACCGGCTAATGCTCGACGTCGTTCTTCGCTAGAGCTGCTCTCCGAGCATTCCCCGTGCCCGCGACTCTTATTCACCCTTTACGTCCAAATTTGTTGGATCTATGTGTCCGCAAGCGCTCCTGTCGCGGCTCTGTACTTGCGGATAAAAAGCGGCGCGCTTTTTGAGCCGATTTTTTTGTGCTTGCGTATGGACTGACTTTTATATGCTCGATATAATTATTATACGGGAGCTAGAAGAATGTATAGTTCTTTGGCATATGTAAGTCAGAATAAGTTGCATATTATATATTATTTTGCTTATACATAAATTTAAGAATAGCATTACAGTTCTCAAAATACAAACATCATTTTACCTTAAACAAAATTTTAACAACAAACTGCAGTCAGCTCCACTCTTCCTAAACAATAATCCAACTCCCAAAATTACATTCCCCTCCAAAAATCTCGCATTAACAAAATTCATTTTGCTTGCAGGTGAGTAGACACCCCGACCTATCCACCAAGAATCGGAGCCCGCCACCGTAAGTAACAAAGAAAGCGTCGAGTGCGCCGTTAAACAAAATTAGGAAAGAAATCCTCGGCTCTACCTGTACAGCCACACCTGCACACACGCACCCCCCAAACAGCTCGACAACAGCGCGCGACTGCAACTTCTCACTCTGGCGAGTTACGAGTGCGCGCGCAGTCGAGACACGCAAGCCAGCCTCCCCGCGTGTCTCTCTAACACAGGAGCTTTCGCGCAGTTGCTCGCCACTGGCTTTAAGCTTCTTCGCCTTACTTACGAGAACTTACGAGATACTTCCAGCAGGAAAGCTCGACGCCCCCGCCGAGGTTTTAGCGCCTTTGCCCGAGCTCGGATTTCGATTCGATTTTACCCCCGAGAGCTGTGCTGTGTTGTATAACTTTTTTCTTGGGTTTCGGGCTGTGTGTAAGTTGGGGACGATCGGGGCTGAGGTCTTGGCCGATTATGCGGGGATGAAGGATGGAAAGTTAACTTTTTGATCGTTTTCACTTATAAATATACATCCGCTCTATCAAAGCGGAATTATATCTACATTCCGATTCCACGATCGGTAGAATTACAATACTCGGTTCATCAACAAAGAACGATAATAAAAGCAATAGTTGCCTACAGAAGTAACAAAGTGCAAGCAAGCCGGGCAAAAGAATAGAATCGCGGGAGCGGGCGCAAATCCCCCACCTCGTCGGGAGGCTAGACTCGTCGAGGAGATTTAGGTGGATGGAGGTCATAGAAGGGGGCAGGCGGCGCGGGCAGGTACTTGTTTCGTGGATGAGATTTAGTTTGATAATAAGATCCGCCCTTCGCGCTCTCGCGAAAGGAGGTGGGAGAGGGCGAGAAGAGAGAGGAGATAGTGCCTCGCTGCTAGCGAGAGAAAGAGAGAGAGAGGAGGAGGAGGTAGGGGCCGCCGAGAGATACGACATTCGTACTGTGGTTTTAACTCTTGGTTATATCCGTAGTTATGAAACTGCCGGATTCAGGGAACCGCCCGCGCGCAGCCCCCACCACACGCACACCTATATACACACACATACACTGTCTTTCTCTAGGTATATTTCTCCGGGAGAGCGCGAGCGCGTTGCTTTACCGAATCTTAAGCTTTAGGTTCTCCTGCTCTCGGGGCTGCTCGCCCTTTTAAAAGACGACTTTCGCAACACTTACTAATTTTAATTAATCCGAGGAGCGCCGAGAGAGACGTCTACGTGTGGAGATATTGTGGATGGGCTGCGCCCCTTTTCAATGCTAAATTTCATCGCTAAACGCGAAGAAAGCGACCTGGGTTATTCTGGTTAAATTTAGTAAATAGTCGAGCTTTTTTTAAAATAAAATTTTTTGTTTTTTCCTTTTCTTTTGTTGCATTCAAAAATTAAAAGTAGGAGCCAGATGAAATCTAATTACTCTGGGTTCGCACCAAGTTTCATGCTGAAATTCAAACATTTATTATAACAATAATTTAGAGATTATTATTTTTATTCATTTTTAGATTTCTAACAAAGTACATAGAGTCGAGAAAAGCAAATATAGCGAGAGGTGATTACAAGTTGTACAGCTCTCGGCTGCGCGAGGCTCAATTGTTTTAATTGGACTGGCCATTCTAAGATTGTAAATATGACGGGCGTTTCGCGGTCGCCGTACTTATTTGTGAAGGAAGCTTTTTAATAATCTAGAAAAATTGAAGCAAGTAAATATTTGAACAAAAGCCCTTGGTAATTCAGAGAAAGAACTACGGCGGGGCGAAGCTTACACTTTTAGCGGGGAGAATATTTTCTAGCGGGCTTCTGCTCTCTCTTGAGCCAAACAAAAATTTTCGTATAATTAACCCCTTAATTATGGCAATTTTTCGTTATTCAGCTTCCTTCCGCATTGTAGGTAAAAATTCTCGAGTATTTTTGGTCACTTAGAGGCACAAAGCTCTTTCTCTGCCGCGGCGGCGCATCGGACTGCAGAGGAGCGAGCGCGCGAGTTTAAGGGAGTGTGTAGGACCAAGCGCGAGGCCGAATAAAAGGGAAATGTATGGAAGGAAAGATCTAATTTGTTCTTGTCCGAGGCTACTGCTGCCGCTGCTTTCGAGAGTGGGAGAGGCCAGAAATTAATATTCATAAGCGTCCAGAGAGAGAGAGAGAAAGAGAGAGAGAGAGAGAGAGAAGCTCCCGAGGGCGGGGTCAACTTACATGTATCTTTCGCCACTGACCCGAACGCTACTGGCCCCTGCCTAACCCTCTTCCCCCTTCCCCCTTCTAGTAGCCTCTTCACCCCCTTCTCGTACACCAGAAAAGAGAGAGAGCGAGAGAGAGCTGCTCTCGTGATAACGCACGGGAATTAAAATACTGACCGCGCGGGCGGGCGGCCGGCGCTTTTAAACCGCTTCTTCTTCTCTCCTATATACTCGCTTTTTCGCTCCCTCGTACACGGGCCAACTCCTCCGCCGGCGATAAATTCAAAGTCCCGTCGCTACGACTGTCTATTGGATTGCCAGTAGAAAGAGCCCGGATACGCTCGGACACTCGCCCCGCGCAATGAACAAGGGAATGACCAATGCTTTATCGGCTTATCTCACCGCGATTTTTACTGCTTTATGCTTTATGCCTTTTCTTATCCGATGTTAAATTTCATTTTCGTATAGCTCACTTAAGACACATTATAAATTGAATGATATAATCATACGATAAATTAAACTGCTTTTGCACTTCGTCTACTAATTAAACAGCATGACCTGTAGGTACGTGTTCTAAAAAACGTAAACTTATTTATTGCCAGATGTATTTAAATATATCTAAACGATTCAATTAAAAAAAAAAATCGTTATTAATAATCAACCAGTCACAAACTTCTATAAAAGAAGAAAGACGATCGCGTATAATAAAATTAGTCCCAGCTAATCTTAGCGGCTCTCCCTAAAAAGCGCTTCGATAGCGATTATACAATACGCGCGGGGTACTTATATATCTCCAGCCTCCTAGCTTCTTCCCACGTCCAAAACGAACGCGCGGCCAAGTCTTAGCTTTGCTAGACGGTAAACGAGGCTGCGAGCTTGCGACTTAACTTGCCTGGCAATAATAAAATGATATAGGAGGCGAAATATGCATTTAAATTATCGCCCCGCGATAATAATTTGCATACCGCAGCTTGGCTCGTTCAGGCTCCTCCCCTACTTTCGAAGAGCTTTCTCTCTCTCACTCGCGCGAGCGCTCGCTCAGTTTAGCCCCGTTTAATTTAAATAATACTTCTCCCCCGCGAAGATATACATAAAATCGCTATAACATTGTAAATTATAACTGATACGGCTTATATTCCGCGGCCGAGGAAGCGACTTGCGGCCGAGAACGATTAAGGCGCGGCGAAATTAACGCACGCAGAGAGAGAGAGAGAGCTGACTGCTTTGAGACGAGCGAGCTGTGAGCGACGGTGCGAGTCTCTTTTGCGCGAGTAGCTGCGCTTCGGGATAATCCCAGAAATCGGTGCCCTACCATCCGCGCGCTTTTAATTCATTCGACTTTTCCGCTTGCTCTCGCAAATTTCGGTTGTTTTCTGAGTGGAGTGCGGAGAAGTTCGGTTGTAAGGGAGATGATGATTATTGCTTTGAGGTACGGAGTTAATTGGTTTTGGTAAGGGAAGTTTTAGAATTTTAAGTTATAGTGTTATTATCTCTTCTTTTTTAATAAATTTGCTATATCGTTGTTTCGAAAAGTTGATAAAGATGGTAATAAATTCAAAATACATGATTTTATCTAGACCCAAATTATTTATCTTAAATTTAAAAAGTAATATTCTAATAAGAATAAATAGAGAGAGAAACGTTGAAAAAGTACTTATGCTTACGAAGAAAAGTGATATGAATACATGAAAAATCTCCATATATGAAGTCTGTTTTTATCATAGTAAGTAGTAATTTTTACTGCGTTACAAAGAAAAAGAAATATGAAAATGTTTTAGTTTTCATTATTTATTCATTCCTTGTGACTTCAAATATTTCTATAGTATACTTTGAAGAAGCTGAAAAACAGTCTTTATTATTAGTATATTTGCTATAAAAGATAATTCCAAGGCAAACAATCGATCAAAAGCATCCCATCATCCAAGCTGCCTAGCAAACTAGCCAAAATCACAAAATCTCCTCTCCGTCTGAAATACAATGCTTTTAAAGGCCATCAGTACGCATTACGAGGCACACACGTCGCTTTTTGCAGAAGTTAGTCTAAAGTTTCGAAGATAGGCGAGAGAGAGAGAGAGAGAGAGAGAGAGCAAGTGCACCTCCAGCAAAGCTCGTAGCTCGCAAATGGCACGAGAGCTTCCGTATTACCCTGGATTAGTACAGCGTAGGCGTCGCGCCTCCTTTAACAAGCCACGCGCTCGCTCCACGACGGAAGTGAAGACATAATGCACGAGCACCCTACCTCCCCAGAAACCTTACGCAAATAATGCAAAGTGTGTACAGCGCGGCCTGATGTATATTTGGACATTCGTTCACATTAGGAGCTTGCGCAAGCTCGCACGGGCTTGCGCACTTTGCCCCCTCCCCCACCCACCCCGACACACGTCCGATCATTTCTCGCCGGGGCGGGGACAAAAATTGAGACTAATCTGGGCAGCCGCCCCCGCGAATATTCCCACAGTAGCTCTTATTCCATTTCGCATTGTCATTTTTCTTACTTTTCAACTCGAAAAAACGGAATAATTTGATAAATTACGATCTAAAGTGCGTTTCTTTTTTCCCGACCCCTCGGGCTCCGCGCGCGCGCGCGCAAGCTCCTTTACAGCGCGTAATTCCGACTGGAAATTTTCCGTTTTACAAATTATACTCGTTTCCAGAGCGGAGACAGCGGCTATATACCCAGAGCTCCAGGGGGCGGGGAGCTGCTATCGCGTATCGCGCATGCAGTATCAATAAATCGTAAGAAGGCGCGTTTAGGGTTTCACGGCTACGAACTCACGTCTCCGGTCTCTCTTGAACTTTAAAGGCAGCGCGAGGCGCGCGCGCATAAGTTGGAAACTAATAAGCCGAGCGAGCTGCGACAGCCATGCGAGAGCAGCGCGTATATAAGAGCTATAGTGTCGGAGAGAGCCGATGAAGGGAAAAGCAGGAGGTGGCGCTGGGGGCTTGGTTTTGTGGGCTTATGACGCGGGCGCGGCAACGGGACACCGATTATGCGACGTTGATCGTCAAGGAGCGAGCTCTGGGAAGGCTAAATTGGCTAACTTCGAAGGACAAGCGAGGCTGCTTCTCGCGGGGATGCGAGCTGCTGTATAACTGATACTTGCGGTAAAGCGGTCTTCTTGATGAGAGCGGTTGAGTGTCGTTAATTTTCATTAATTAATCAAGGCGATTTATTTTTGTGACGGGAATTTTTGTTTTTGAGTGTGGATTTTTTTCATTATGGTTTGTCTTGGGCTTGATTTATTTTTTTAAGATTGACAAAAAATAACTAACAATTAACAAAAAATAACTTCTGTAATATTAATATTTGAAATTTCATATTATTTTAATACAGAGATTTAATTTAAATCAAAACTTTTGAAAAATTAATACTGAACTCCCAACTTGTTCATATGTACATTTTATAAACTTACAGCTTACTTATAGCGGTTCATTTACATAATCAGTATAAAATGCGAAATAACAAAGACTGTGTGTTCTAAATTCAAATTTTTTAGAAAGCACATTTTTAAGTTAGTGCAATTATTCGAAAAAAATCATAAGGTTTGAAAATTTAAAGAAAAATATTATTATGCACCGTTATTTATTCAAACGATTTTTTATTTAATTTTCCACCTACGAAAAATATCAAATCTGCAGTAACCTTTTCAGATTCTTTTTATTGTGTTAGGGCCATTGCACTATTTAAGTACCCCACAATTTTTGTAGAGATTAATTTTCAACATGTTTTTCTAATTATAATAATTTAACACGAAAATTAAAAAATCTTTTTCAATAATACTTTTTAAAATAAAACTTAAAATTTAAAAAAAAATAATTTTAATACGTTTTGCAAAAATTTATTATTTCTTTCCCTTTCTCTTAAATTAATGTAACATATACACAATTTACTATAATGACAACTTTTCAAAAATTAAAAAAAAAAATAAAAAAACCAATAACAATCATTTAAACGCCTTACCAAGGCCGAGAGCCTTAAATCTTGTATATTCTCATTAAACGCTGTCTTGTAAAACTGCCGGCAGCAATAAAATAAAGAAAAAGCTAGAAAATCGAGCTTACGGCCGGCACGTCGTTATTCGAGCGATGCAGCAGCGGCGGCGGCGGCGGCAGCACGGAGCTAGGCGAGCATGCGGCCGCGTAAATTTGCATTGAACGAAATGAGGCGCTATGGGGCATTCCAGTCCAGAGTTAATAGCTTCCCAACGATTAACCGTATCCCTGCGACACATACACGCAAGCTCGTGCTCTCTGCTCTTCTCCCTCTTTTCGCCTCCCCATACCCTTCTCTCTCTTTCGCCTATCCCCTAATAATGTATGCGTTCCGAAGGTCGCGAAATAACTGACTTTACCGCGTGCCTCTGACGCTCTCTAACATTCCACTGTATCGGCCATAAAATAATGACGGACGTCTGCAAAGCGTCTAGAAAAATGAATTCGTTCTAAATGATCCGAGAAAGGTCAAAGCTCTAAAAAACACATTCCAAACGAATTCAAGTTTGAGCAGTAACAGCGATGCAGCCAGGCAAATTTAGTCGAGGGGGCCGGTCGACGGCGGCGCGAGCCAATAGTTTCCAGGTCGGCGCACATAGCGTGTGAGAGCTTGCGAGCTTGCACGTGGAAAGGCGACGACGGCGCTCGCGCGCGCGGCGGGGTTATAGGGGCATAATTTAGTGGACAGTTTGATATACAAACAATCTTTAATGAAATTCTTGGTGTTCATTAATAACGCATTACAGGCTCGCACCGACGTGCGCACACAGCCGACGCCCTTTATAATTCGGTGCTACGGCGCGGTCCGTTCTCCCACTCTCCGCTCTCCGCTCTCTCTGCGCCTACGTGACACGCGCGAATCTACGCGTGTACAGGATATCGTGTTGTATACAGGGAGACGGGGATTCCGTAGCGAAACTGCATTGAGATTCGGTCCCCCCCTGGCTAAATTCACAGGTGGGAAGCCTGATTTATTGGAAAGCGCGAATTCTTGCGAGAATTCCACCGAACGGGCCTTTATTAAAAGCCGGCGTCATTGATATCTGGAGGATTGGGTGAAGAGTTTGTGTGTGGGGCTACTGAGGGCTTGATCGCGAGAGTTGAATAATGAGGTAGATTATGAGATTGCTAAGTCTTTCTCAAGTTATCAATTAAGTTAGCTGGATTAAGACGATATTATTATGTTTTTATTTCATTTTGAATGTTAAAAAATTTGTCTTTTTAACCATCTTTTTGTATCAGTCGAATCAAAACAATTTTTTTTTTTTTTAAATTATATCGATTAGAATTGTTTATAACTGCTAGTCTTTAACATCATACGAGAAGTCATTTTACATTTAATTGTCAATTTTCAATAATCTCTAATAACGCGATGTAGCTATATTTAAAAAAGAAAATAAAATCTAAGTGACGATAAATGCGTTTGCACTTTCTCAATAACAATATTTATTTTACATCGCTTTGAAATTATAATAGACGCTACAAAACTCTAATCAACTGAACCAAAACACAAATTTCACAAAAAAATCATCCAAACCATCTTCCAACATTTCCAAAAAAAAACCTTAAAACTCTTGATTAGCGCATCCGCGTCTCGGCGCGAGACAAAGTAGAGCTGTAAATGGTGCAAATTGAAGGGAAGTAGCCTTTGAAAGACAAATGTAGGGAAGAAAAGGGTCGAGCCGGCCGTATGTGTACTCTAGCGGTCGAAAGCGCCGACTAATGCAGTAATTCAGAAGTGAAAGGTCTCCGCTCTCCAGCGAAAAGCTCGCGCCAAGCTGCCCTTTTATTTCGCGGCTGAAAACCAACGCGCGCGGGTTCCGTGCCCTGGGATTCATAAAGCGCCGGTGAAATATCGCGGCAAAGTAAGTTACGTCGTTTAGTATGATTTGAGCCGGGCTAATGTACTTTAATAACGTATTTTACGCGGAGAGACTCGGACGCGCCCCGACGACCGGCCAATTGGGACATTTTTGGTCGCGCTAAATACATAATTCGTGCTTGCGGCTGCTGTCCGAGGAACCCTCTTTGCGCCCACAACAAGTATTTTCACCGACACCCGTAATCTCGGCCTGCTGCATTTTTCTTCAAATTTTTTCCTCCGTCTTGAAAGCTCGAGTCTGCGTCCGGGATAGTACCATTAAGTTTTCGTGTGTTTTGTAAAATCTATATTTTATCTAGGTTTTAATTTTCATTTAAAGAATGATTAAAATGAAATTTTTCAAAGAGCAACGAAATCACAATAAACACAAAATACACCTCGACAAGAAATTTCTCATAATGCACAACGACAAATAGATAATTAAAGTAGAGCTCGCTCGGAAAAAGCTCGTCGCGGCGGCGCAAGGGCCGCGGCCCAGGATCCAGGGCGTAAAAGCCTAGAAACGCGCTCGCAGCGGTAGAAAATTAATTAAGTAAGGTAATAAAAGTCAAAAGATTAATAAAAGGGCCAAGCTCTCTTACTCTCCCTCTCACTCTCCTCGGGCATTGTACAAGCGCTTGAGCCAGCGTACGTGAGAGGACGGATCGGCGAGCGGGAGAGTGGCTAGCTAGGCCGCGGTGATAATACACGCGTCAGCGCGGCGCTCGCGTCCGACGATATAGAATTTTAATATAGTGCTTTACGAGCGCGATTGTCCGCCGCCATTTTACGGTCTCTCTCTCTCTCTCTCTCTCTCTCTCTTCCCCTGGCCATTTGAATTCTTAGATCTGCATACTTGCCGGGGAATTGCCGGCCCCGCAAATACGGCTACGTGCCTGCACGCGGCGGGCGAAAAGCCCGAGTCGACTGCATATCGGCGCACGCGGCGCGTATTATTACGACTTAATAAAACAATAACGCCTAGGCGGGGAGAGCTCGTAAAAGAGCCGGAGAACGAGAGCCCATTTGATTATCATAGAATTCGAGTTTGCCTTTCGATCCGTCGATTCGCGCGGCTTCTAGAGCGCCGCGAGGTTCTAATAACGGGATCGGCGTTCTCCTTTCTTTTTTGCGGCTGCGGCTGGCTTTTTTTATGAGCCGAGAGAGGCGGATTAGAGCGGCGAGCGTGACGCGGCAAGAGGCCTAGATATTAGGAGGATTGTAGAGCTGGTTATTGAAATTTTGATGGACGCTGGCATATTTTCGCCCGATCGTTCTCATTTTTTCCAAATTTTATGTCCTAATAGAATTTCTATTTCGGAACGTTAAAATAGGCTACGCGCTGGGAGAATTATCATGTTCCAGGCTGGACGAGCGGTATATAAAATTTCAACGAAAATTGAAAGATAAAATCAGCCTTGGAAAAGTTTTGATCTAGAGTAAATCGTCCGTGCAAATTAAGAAAAGTTTCCGAGCCGGCCCACGGCCAACTTCTCAAGAAAAACCTTTCCGCTATCCGTCTTTAATTGAAATTCCGCAAAGAATAACTTAAAAAGTCTATTACGACTTGCGCTCTCGGGCCTCGTTGAAGCCGTCAGAAAATTGCAAACTATCCGCGCCTGTTTTCGAGCCGCTCAGCTCTCTCTCTCTTAACAACGACTCTGAAAAATTCAACGCCAAGCCGAGTTTCGCCCTCGAGCGACGAATGTCTGCGCACGGCCTAACGAATCTCTCTACTTCGCCCGCCGTAACGTAAAGTCGGCGCGAGTCGAAAAAAGATGAGCGCGCGTTGTAAGAGAGCGTCATGTATATACACCGATACACGTTAATATCGAGGTTCTTCGCTCGGTTTTCTAATTTTTCCGGCGCTTCGCGTTCTTATCGGGGGGCCCGCGGCTCTCTCTCTCCCGAATCGAACTCGCCCCTCTCATCTCGCGAATTTAGCCGCCTTCCTCCCCCGGATTCGCCCGCGAGGGCCGGGCCAAATAATTACCCGAGCGCTTACTCTCTCTTTCGGATAACCGCGAGAGTACAACGTCTTTTTCCCCTTGTTTTTCTCTCCCCACGGCTCTGCGCCTAGCCACCCTCGGATAAGTAACGAGCACGTAAAAATGCCGCTTATCTGCTGCTACTTTCCTTCCGACGCGCTTCTGCTATTTCTTTTTTTTCTGCTTTGCTTCTTTTTTTAACCAGACATACATATACGTAAATGAAGGATGGAGGGGCGCGGATTCCTCCCTCGCTTGTACACTTATTAGCCCTGCGCTTGCGAGGGCAAAGTAATTGCCAATTTTTTCACCTAAGTTGCGTCGGCCGAGTTTGTTTTACAGTGAATTGAAATTACTGCGTGATGAAGCTCTTGCGTGGTGTTGAAAGCTTTTTATTTAGAAGATTTTTAAATAAATAAAAACACATTTTCGAGAATCCAAAAATTCAAGAATTTACAGATTTATTTAATACTTGTTTTCTTATAAGCTGTGTCTAAATATAATTAGTTTATATCTGCAAAAATAAACCAAGTGTTTTAATGTAGAATAAATAATTTATTATCATTAATATTGTTATCTCAGTTCTTACGGACATAAATTTACACAGTAAATAGAGCCGTTAAAATTAACACTTTGCGGAGGGAATGAAAAAACGATCGTCTCTGAAAAGCAAAAGTCTTTTTCGCGCTCTTACACTGGCTCGGCCATGACGCGCACGCCTTTTCAAGGCTTTCATCCTAGTAAGTACATCTCGTAGAGTCTCCTGTCTTCCTCGGATTTGAAGCAGGGCACAAAGTTGATCCGGACGATCTCGCTGAAGCCCTCGGCCTCCGTTGGCGGCGTGAAACTCTTTCTGTAAGATGTCGGAAGAGTTTTGGAGAAACGGATGGAGAAACGAATGTAGAAACGAAGACACAACAAAAGCAGCAGCTTCACGAATCTTATGCAACGTCGGGCCAGCTGGGACTTTGTGTCGCTGATGACAAAACGTTACTCAGAATAAGCCTGACATTTAAAAATAAAAGCTTAACCATTAAAGAGCGCCCCGTTATAGCTTGCCCGACACCTCGATATTTTTCCCGAAGCAGATGCCCACCTAAAGCGTGCTTAACATTATTGTGCAGTGTTTTAAGCTTTGAGGATAATTTTAATTACTTACATGTAACTGTTGATGATCATGTCGCTGATAGCTTGATGAGTGGGATCTGTTAGTATTCGAAACTGTAAAAATCGCTTGTGTTAAGGCAACGTCATTAAAACTAAATGTAGTTATAAATAATCTTCATTTTTTTCTTTACCATGTTATTGTGTTTTATGTGTTCTTTTTCTAAGCTCATTACAAAGCATCGTACAGGCACATTGTGTTTTTTAGCAACTTCTACATATCGTTGTCTTGAAATTCTATCGGGGTTTGTATTGTCTACAACAACGCTTTTTCCTTGACTCAACGCTTCGCTTGTTTTTGCTACACATTTTTGCCAAGTGCCAAGTGTATCTCTGTTTATGTAGAAATAATTTTTTAAGTGTGTCTTTGCAAAATGTGATTTGCCAGAACCAGGACTTCCAACCATAATGATCAACTAATATAAAATATAATATTTAATTCAAATAAATTCAAATAAATCTCTACCAAAAAAAAAGAAAAAAATTACCTCTTGTTTATCAGATGTTAGCTGACAATGAGGTGGCTCATAAAGAACTGTATTTTTACTAGCTTTCTTAGGATCAAAAGCTGGAGGGTTATACGATGCTTTCTTATGTCCAAGAAAGTGTTCCTCTGGCGTATGGAATGTTAAACCAAGATTAATTGCTAATAGTCTATCAGCTAAGGAATGATCTTTCTTTTTTCTTGTGGCATTAGCTGGTCGACCAGCAGCATCACCCACATAGAATGAGTTTTCTTTATCAATTGGAACACCATCATTTTTCTAAAGTTAATTATAAAATTAATTAGTGTAAAGGTAGTTGTAAAGCTTTGACAAAATTTATATGAAAAAAATAAAAACCTCATTGACTAAAAAGTCCCACATTCCTGTTCTTGGTTTTCTATAAATACTATTTCCTACTGCAAGGTAAACCTTGAAGGAAATTTGCCAATAAAGATAGAGTAAAAGTAAAATTATGTGTAAAAAATAATGAAAAAAATATTACAAACCTGCATAGGGACACCAATTTTTTTTACGAGTCTTTCTATTTTTAATTTAAAATCTTTAAGAGTTATTTTTCCAGTACCTAAGCTTGCTTGATTTGAAAAAATTACAATTTTGTATCCATCATCATAAAACTTTTTAATTTTTCCAGGCACCTCAGGGTATAATAATTGCCAATCATTGCAATCTTTAGGAAATTCCAAACCAGATATTGTTTTTATTAAAGTTTTATCCATATCATAAGCTGCTATCTAATCATAAAAAAAGAATTTACTTAATATCATTAAGGAATGCAAAAAACAAAAAGTTGAATGTCTTCTTACTTTTGTACGTCCTTCACAACCATTACTGGTGTACACGTAAAGAGTTTTATTACTGAAGTTCTCCCATGTACCATTTTGCGTTGAATGGCATTCATTACTAATACTGTTATTTGAACTCGAGCCAGCTGCATCAGAATTCTCTACATTACTTTCTTCAGGTGCCTGCTGATCTGTCGTCTCATCCATGCTGACTCTACCATCAGTGTCACCTACCAATTTATGTTTTTTTGTACTCTGTGACTCATCGCCTTCCTCTGAATCTTGCGACAGCAAACGCTTCTTGGGTTTTTCCTTTTCCGCATTCACTTTTGGCGCTGGATTAAATTCAATTTTATATGGGTACTTCCCATAAAGAATTTCTAATCTGTCTCCATGCTGGGCTACAAGCTTTTCCCCTCGTTCAGTCTGAAAGCCATTGAGACCACAAGGGCGAGGCCCAATTTGCTCGACAAAGACTTTGTGATCAGCATAGCTGGCGTACAGTCGAACTGACAGTAGGATAAATAAAGCAAAACAATAATTAGGTCAGGAGGTTAGAGAGGTGAAAATAAAAGACGAGAAAGGAAAAAATAAGAGCGAACTTAGGTTATGTAGACAATAACAGAGCCCCTTGTTTTTATTTGTTGACACTCCTCGCCTCATGAATACACAGCCAAGGCGTCGAAACGAGGGCGCTAGAGTTCATTCAATCCATCTCTGTGTTCAAGGCGTTTCGCAAAAAAGGAAGAAGGTAGAGAAAGACAGAGAGAGAGAGAGAGTGAGAGAAGCGTAGCGAGAGAGCTACTAACCTTGATTGCGCGAGCAGTGGGTGTCCGTGATTTTGGTGTCGGCGCTCCTGCCGACGAGTACTGACTGCTTATCAGGCAGGTAGACCGGCGCTAGAGACTTGCTATCGCTGCTGATGTAGCAGCTTTTAACATCCGAGCTCATCTTCTTAGCTTTTTGGCCGTCATACGCGGAGGTAGTCAAGCGCTGATGGTTTCGAGGAAGCGCGCGAACTATAGACGCGGATGTGTAGAGAGGCGCTCGCCATATAACGCCGTTAGCGATCAGCTGGCTAGTGAGCGCGGCGAGTATAGGTGAACTGTACTGATTCCATGGACGGTCACGTGGTAGAGAGTGGCTCGAGTTCAGACTTGTGGCGGATTATTTTCGAGCGTTGCGTAAGAAGGCGGCAGCGACCTTCGCCTGCTGTATGAAATTCGCACTTGAGTACATTTTGCTCTGTCGTTTATGAATAGACGCGTTATTCAATTGATGATTTAGGAGAGGGGTGTTATTGAATTGGGTGGGCTGGGATCTATATAGTTATTGTTTTTAATATGATGACAGGAAGTGAAATTTATGATTTGATGTATATTTTTAGGTATTATATATAGGTTCGTAATCGTCGTAATGAGATTGAAAATAGCTTACTGATAAAAATAGTTGATTCAACAAAGCGGAATGCGCTTGTTTTGCGATGTACAATTTTTTCTTTTGGCTGATTTGATATAAATTTTTAAAGAACGCAAATATTCAGTAATCAAAAGTTTTCCTTCTTTCCTTAAGTAAATTCCGTTTTATTTGAATAAAAATAATTTATGATACAAAATAATCGAATTCCACTTCGTTGAGCAGTCATTATTCAGCCATATTTCAATGTTTGAATCCAAGGAAATTTTAAAACTTGAATCTGAAAAAAATGAATTATAATATAATGTGAATTTCGAAGAGAAATTCACGTAAATTTAAATTAAATCTGTATACACATCTTTTAATAAATCGTTATTTATACTAGCAATTAACTAAGAGTCTAAAATTACAGCATTAAACGGTTGCCAAGTCTACGTCTTAATTACGATAAAAAATCAACAAATCCACATAATCTTACCAACGGTCACCTAATCGATAAATAAACAATACAACACCCAAGCCAAACGTAAACTAAAAATCCATCTTCCCCCGTACAGCCAACATCCCCCAACCAAACTCTCCCAGCCGCGCAAACAAACGCAAGTATATCCCCACGTTTGACCGAAGAAAAAGAAAAAATGCGGAAAGACAAGGAAGTCGCTTAAAAAGAAAAGCATCGCACTCAGGCCACTCCCGGCGTCGAGGGCTCCGCGTCGACATTAAAAATGAAGGCTCCGCACGCTCTGGGATATATAGTTCGTATTTTAAAGAGCCTCGAGACAAGGCTGAAGATGTCTATCCGGCGGGTACTTAGCTTCTCGCGCTTTGCAAATGGTAATGCTTCTTTCTCTCTCTCTCCCTTCTCTCGCCTCCTCGCGCAGAATCCGAGGAAAGGCGAATGGATGTATTCGCATTACGGCGCGTCCTTTTAATTTCTTCAAAGAGCCCGGCCCCCCGGATTAATAAGACGTTGACACAGCTCCCTCTCCCCCCCTGTGTTTGTCGCGTCCCCAAAGGGACCGAGGAGAGAAATAAGGTGCGACTCTCTAATAAATGTGCCATGCCCATCCCTGCAGTCCTCCGTCGTTTAGATTTTTCCTTACCTCGTCTATCCCGAGGAAGACGGAGAGAGGATCGAGGAGAAGCGCAGCTCCCTCCTGGGAATGATTATTAAGTTCGTCTAACGAACGGACAAACTTTTTAAACGCTCCGAGTTTATTCGCAGCCGAAGCTGAGCTGCCGTGCGCTCGCCGCGATTACTTTTTCCGTGGACTGATGAATTCGCCGGGGCTGGCGTGATTGTTGGCTTTCGCCGAGAGAGGATTGTGCCAGTGCTGAAAATTGCGGAGTTGTGTCACTTGTTGACTTTGGCTTTTATTTAGCGCGCGCTCGATGCTGGTAGATTTGAGTCTTAATTGAAGCTGTTTCTTACCGCGCGTTTACGTTTTGAATAAAGAGTGGGATGCTTTTCGATGTCTCTGTTTAAAGTGTTGAGTAAGAAGTTTCTCGTTAATGATTAGTCACGTCCGTAACGCAAGATTAACAAACCGTCACGAATAACACATCATAAAAATAATCCAGAAGCCAAAGTATCACACGAACAATGAAAACAAAGCATCCCATACCACCCTCAGCCGTGTTTAAATTTACTTTGAAAACTCGATCGTCGCGCCTCTGGAATTCGCCCCCCATCATCCCACCTGCGCGGGAGCTGCTCCTTCGACGCGAGCGAGACAATAAAAAATCAAAATGGGAAAACAAACGAGGCGGGGATCGCATTAAAAAGTTTTTTAATCGATAGACGATGGCGCGGAGGGAACAAAGAGCCTGAAGAAAAAAAAAGCCGCTCGTGAAAACTAAGAGGAATTAAGAAAACACCGCGGGAGACGCGGGAGATTGCGGCGGTGAAGTAGTAGAAGGAGAGAAAAAAAGGCGAATCGAGCTGCGATCGGGCGAAAAATCCCGGCGGCTTACCGAACCGGGTAATAATGAATTTGTAATTCGGCCTAAGAACGCCGCGGGGGAGGCGGCTTCTGGGATTTGTCTCGCGGCGAATAAAACAGCGTCGCGAAGTGCTCGAGGATTAGACCGAAATGCGCATTAACGTTTGAAAATTAACGTTTTTTCAGAGCCTGCAGCCAACCGATCCGCCGATCTTTGAGGTGACCAACTTGCTGATCAACGAGACAGCCACGCAGCTGGTGCTCTGGGGCAGCTTGGGGATAGTCGTCGTCGAGCTGCCGAAGCGCTGGGGCAAGGACGCCAAGTTCCAGGGAGGAAAAGAAGTCATCTCATGCCTGTAAGTCTCTAGATATTTACCTAGACGCTAAAGCTATAACAAAAGACGCCTATTTTAGATAACCCGCGAGCTAGAGTCACCGCGGCGATTCTCAGGGAATCCGGTCTCGTCAGCTCTTTCTCTTGTCGTAAAAGACGCGGCTCCCGGCGCCGACTGCTAATATCCGCTAATTAAGTGGCCGTTACGCCCGCGCCGCCTCTTATGGAATTAAGGTGGGCTTTAGGCGGCCGGGCGGCGTTAGTTTTGAAAAGTTGCGAGCCGAAGCCGGCTGAATACTAACCGCCTAATCAAC
>UELX01000976.1:0-54776 GCA_900480035.1 Eupelmus urozonus
GTTGGACACGTTCATATGAAGTTAAACGAATAGAACTTCATATAAAGTTAATATGTTGCAAATTTTTTTTACGCGGGCATCCACAATTTTTCCGTCCAATCAAAAATCATCGAAAAGCGAGAAGCGTTTTTGCCACTATCCAAGGCTCCGAGCGCGCGCATAAATTTGCGCCAGAGTTTAAAATTAGAGCGAGAACGGTGACCTCGGCGGTCCGCTGCGATTACGATCGCAAATTTCGAGAGGAGAGAACGTGGAGAGGCTGTAGGAGATCATCGCCGCGGCTGTTTATTTTGATGCCAAGTTAAACGGAGATTTAATAGGTGGCACGAGAAGTCGTTGAATGTTTCATTGTTGACAGCGGGAGAGGCTAGTTTGGCACGTTTGTCGTCTTGGCGATTTTTCATGGGCGCGCTTTGTGACAAATCAGTTTTTTGGAGACTGCTTTATGTCGTATTTTATGTGTGTTTGACGTTTGGTTTTATTCGCCTTCGTTATGAGTTATGATTTTTGTTATTCGATTTTTAAGTAATTTGTACATTGTCAATCCACGTTGAATTTAACATGAATGTATTAGTATTTATATATGTACGTATTTTTTTGAATAACTAAAATAATACTATTGAAATATAACAGCCTTAATTCGCTAATATTTTCAATAATCTCCATAATGAAAATCCAAGTCTTAACTCTCCAAATAAGCATTGATTAGAAGAATCCCCACTGCAAACAAAATCCCACGCACAAAAATCGCAAAACCAACCGACAGAGTCCGTACATAAAAATCCCTCTCTTCCTTCTATTTACAATAATTAATTCGAAGCGCAAAGTTTTCCGAGCGCGCTCTCGTAATGAAGCAAAAAAAGCTCCCAATGCGAGAGCAGAAGAGATAAGAGAGAGTCGACTAATTTTCGTAGGCGAGGGAAAATCAGTTGCGGCCTTTACTCTGCGTATATACGGGAGCGATCGAAGGCAAAAGGACGCCGGCGTTCGTCGGAGCATCAGCATTGATCAGCCGGCCGTAGCGACGGGGCAAACAGAAGAGAGCGAAAAGTTCGCAGTCTGTATCGGTCCGAATGCCGGTTTGCTTTGGTCAAGTTGGCGGGAGCAGCCAAATCGATTTGGAGAAGAAAGATGGGGTTGCCAAGCGCGGAGAAACTTTTTTTACGCGGGTTCTATCGTGAAAATTAAGACTTGGCTGGGTTTTAAAAGGGATTGGTTTGATTTGATGTGATTACTGTTTTAATCTTAGATATTTAAATGTGAATTGAAATGGAAATTTGTTAAATTTTTATGAATATCGTAATTCAAAAAGATTTATTGCATGGATATAAATCAGTGTGAAATCATACAAGAATGGAAAGCAAGGTTCCGGGCAGAAAATTCCTCGTCTCTGTCAAATCTCAGTTAAAGATTAAAACAACATCGGACATGATTTTTAAGATGTTCTAAGGAAGTCATGTCTACATTGTTGCTACAGTCTTAATAATTTTTCCCCATAATTTATTTTCTATTAGTTGATTATTAAATCACTTTTAGTTGAAATTAAACATCATAAAAGATTGCAGAGTTTAAACAGCATGTAGACATTTTCGAATTTTATGGAGTATATTAGGTAAAATAGAATAATACTTAATGTAGGTCTATAAGCACAAATATAAAATAGTAAATATACTAAGTAAGATATGTACAGTAAAGCTAAAATAAACCAGTCCTCAAGATCAAATCGCAATTGAAAATTACATGACATTCACGTTCGTCACAGCTCGACTTAGACGCATAAGCTTTAGTCCTCATTCATACGTAATATCCAAGCTTTAAATGTACATTCATAACCGGCTTAAAATATTATGAAAATAAATTAAGATGAAACAATGCATACAGAAATAAATTAGAAACATGACACAATGAAATCAAATACAGTATTACGCAGAATATTATATCAATATATTGTAACAGCATTATGTTAATACTAGATGTAGAATCTTTCGATAGCAAAGCATTTTCATCCTTAAAAGTCATACAGTCCAGGTCGTAAGTAATCGTATCAATTTCAAGAGTGTTCTTTTCATCGCAAAAGGCCATTTCTGAAGTAGAAAGAAATGCAAACAGCGGATTACGGAAATGATGAAGTCAGATATCGTTTCATGGTCAGTTCCTCTGCGCGTGACATTCGCCAACTCAACAATACTTCGACCAGGACAAATACGTATATTTCTCCCCTTGAAAAAATGCGATTCGAATATAAGACGAGTGGAAATGTCCCGATAAGAGCGGCTTAGAATAAGAAACGCGCAGCGTCTTTTGACTGTGTGCTGATCCTTATGACGATCCCAGTATCTCTGCCATTTTTATCCTCGCGGCAAATCCCACTTAAGTGCGTCCTTGCACGACTGCTCTCAATCTTATTTCTTCTTCAGGCAAACTGAGAAGGAAAATCTAAACGGATTTGAGATCGGAAACAGCAGCTACATATAACGCAACCAAAATTTACGTACATGGAAATTTATTGTAAAGTAGAAAACATTCAAATTAATAAATTCAATATCATTCTTATCACTGCTGCACATCCGCTCACAACAGAGCTCCTCTACTTTCTACTCTTATTATGCTCTCACCGCATAAGTCGTCTGTCGAACGCGCCCATCGAAAAAGGACTTTACTTTCGTAGAAACCTTAGAGAGCTGGCTCTTATCCGTCAAAGGCTACACTGCCACTCGAACGCTGTCTTTCTCTTCTCCTCCACTCGTATATGCATATATATAGAGAACGACCTTATATTTATCAGGCTCGGATGCTTCTGTGGACCAGCTTAGGAATGTAATAACCAAGCGAGGGGGATGCTTGTGCAATAATAATGGGAACATCCTTTTGTGGGTTACTGCCCGATATTCTATTATCACTTGCGATTATGCTCGCTTTTCAGGCTGAAGTTGCGCAACTGCCGAGATGAAATAATTTTATATCATTATGAGATTGTGATATTTATATAATGCGATTGCCCCAGTTGTATTAAGTTATCTTATATGGAGGATTCATAAGATATTTGATGTATTATTATAATCCTTTATATTCAAGTAAAGATACATGAAATAATACATACGTAATATCACGTTAATTTTAACCAACGTGCGATCCTTACACGTAACATCTTCGGCCGTTGAAAATATTACTATATTTGGTCACTCTAAAAATACACTAAAACATAATTCGAAATCAGCTCCTACGAAAGGCTGACCCCCATTCGTCTCTAACTCGACAAAACCTTCACTTTCCTCAGCACAAAGGAGCAATCCGACTGACAGTAACAACCCACAAAAAGGCCGTTTTAAAATTCCGCCGAACCTCCAAAGCCGTGCGCTAGAAAAAGACCGGAATTTCGGCGTCCGAACGGCAAGCCGCAAAGAAGAAGGAGCAGAAAGAAGGAAACGCAGCGCGTATACATATGTAGGAATTAGGAAGGGCAGGTGTGCGCGTGCGCGCGATTTCAAGAGAAAATTACCCGGCGTTTAGGCCCAAGCCCCTCCTGTATATGTGCGTTCGCCCCGGAAAGGTCGGAACGACTTCTAAATTCGTGTTCCGCGCTCGGCCTGCGAAATGACCGGGCGCAGAGACCGAATTAGGGATTCGTTAGCTGCGTCATCGAAAAGAAACGGCTGGTTTCAATTAAGTGCTGCTTGTCCGATCGGCAATTGTGCAGGGTGAATTATTGGTAACGACAGTTTACGGAACGATGCATTTGGAGAAAATAGAATTCAGATAATAGGTTAGTAATCGAACGAGTATTATAACAGTCGACGTACAATATATACGTACAGTGTCAAAAAAATTCTAACCGCAAGTTTGAGAGCCCGTTAAAAGTTCATTTCGCTTACTCCGGAGCTGCTCATCCTCTATATTATTGCCTCCGACCTCATATACTCCAGAGATAAACCGGCGATAAACGAAATTCCAAACGTTATACGAGCGAGAAAAAGAGAGAGAGAGCAGGATCTTTCTTCCTTTGAGAAGGAGTCGAGAGCAAGGAGCGCGGAGAGATGAGACCGTTTGCGGATACATTAAACTGCCGCGGCGTAAGAAGGGGTAAGAGGGTCCTCCTCCTTTGCGGCCACGGAGCGAGCTCGGATATGATTCAACCGGACACGGTTATATTTTTACTGCGTGCGCCCAGCTGCAGCGAGGATATAGTGGATACATAAAGAAAGTTATATTATTGTTATGCTCCGCGCGGTGCGAGCTGGGCGAGCCGTTCCTCTGTCTGTCTGTCTCTCCGCGAGAGTAGAAAGCGATCTCTTTGCGGGTAATAAATTGGACTCTGCGTCTGGCTCTTATAATTCTAAGTTTTATTTTGGCGAGGTTAAAGGTTAAAGGGTTTAGTGGTGAATGATAGATATTTATAGGACGGATTTGGAAGTAATTTGGTAATGTTGTAAGAGTTATGTTTTATAATCAAATAACGAATATTTTAACGATATGGATAAAAAGAATGCTACTTCGCACCTTGATAATTTTCAAAACTATTTCTTAAATATCCGGATGGAAAATTGATTAGTTAGGCCTTATTATTCACTTTATAATGGGTCCTGTAACTAATTAGATCTTATGATCTAATCAAGAGCTAAATGCCAACTGTATTTATATGAATAATTAAGCTACTTACTTAAGCCCTGATTAATTCTTATTTCATATTCTATTCGGATATCATATTAAAACGTATACTTCTCAAATTATATATTATAAATTATATAACATCTATTTTATCCAGCTAAACCATCAGAACAAACTAAATCCACAACGACTCCATTAGAATTTCTAGGAACAACGACCACAGCCATTCAGCACATTCAGAACCCCTTCACCTCAAAATTCCAAGAATCAAAACAGCCCGGCAACCCAAAATTTTCGTCATCCCCCACATTTATTAACGTACCCACATTTTAATAGGCCGCGCGAAACTCAAACCCGCAGAGTAGAAATGAAACGACGCTGTGGGCCCTGGGCGCAATCGCTCAGCTCGCATTTAGCTCCTCTGAATAAAGGGAGAGACAGATCCTTCGAAAAAAATATCGGTTTCCCGTCCCAGCGCCGGGTTTGAAGAACACGCGGGATGCGAGCCCCGGGGCTATGAGACGAATGAGGTGGAAAAACGCGGGGAAGCGGAATGGTGTATTACTCGCGGTCGGCGATGGGAAAATGGTCTCTGGAGTGAGACGTACGGAGGGAGATGATAATGAAATAGAGAGTGTAATTAATATGAAAGGAAAATAGAAAAAGTTTGATTAGTTTCTAAAGGGTTATTTTTGTCTTTGAAATTATTAATTTCCAACACTCTGAACCACACAATCATGCGTCTCCAGTCCCACCATCATCGCCATTCATCAAACCCGTCATCGATTCCCAGAATCATCAATTAACCAAAGAAGCCCTCTCATCCAAACCCGTCAAAAATTTTCTCCTCGACGTATCCTCACCAGCCACCTCCAACCATTGTCCAGCCGCGCTCCGACTCAAAAAGCCGCTATCATTCTTCTTCCCTGACCATATCCTCTCCTCTCCTAACCGAGCATCCCGAGCGAATAAGAAAGGCTCGCGCGCGATCAGCTAAAGAAAAAAAAAAAAGAAGCGAGCGTGCGGAGCATACGTAGAGCCTCGGAGAGAGGTCCGCGATAAAAAATGGAAGGGCGAGAACGGAGAGCTAGCAGCGCGCGCGGCGCGTAGCTACTAGCCGACCTGAAAACGTCAATTGCAAGTTCCGCTTCCAGCGCTGGGCGCCCCTCCGTCGAATTCAATGGAGCGCGAGGGCCCCGCGCGCGAGCTGCGAGCGCCCCCGGACGATAGGATGCCTAAGGTGCGCTAGAGGCTGATAAGGAAAAATAGCCGGAGTGACGTGCGCTGGTGGCTCTATTGTTGTCGGCACGCGGCCGAATATGTGGAGCGCCGCGCGATGTTTTCAGCGCGGGGATGTAGCGATGGAGATGTGGTTGGTGAGTGGAGTTTGTTGAGAACGTTACGGTGTGGGTTGGGTCTAATGGTTTTTCGAATCTTGGTAGATTTTATTGTGGAGGAACTTGCTTGATTATGTATAAAGTTTTTGTTGAATTGAAATAGAAGTTTGTTCACTTTTTATATGTAATGTGTTGTACTTACGTTATAAATTCTGATGTTAACTAATTAGAAGAATTCAATTTTCCTTACCTGAAACAGAAAAAAGAAAAAAACTTTAAAACATGTTTATTTGCTAATCTTTCAGTAATATTAAATGTATTAAATGCACTACGCGTAAAATAAATCTTAATTGCAATTATTTTTAAATGAATTACTTTAATTAGAAAATAACTATAAATAAATAAGTAATTTTGAGTAAAATTTTTCGGTTATGATTTTTTAGTTGAAGGTAAGGCGATAGTAACGCTATCTACTTCTACTTGCATTGTCAGCCAACCAGATTACCATTTAAGTCATTTTAGAACATTCTGTCATCATTTCTTTATAGAGAAGAAAGATATTAAATCTTTAAGTATTACTAAAGCATTGAAACAGTATTTGAAATTCAAAAAGGTAAAAATAAATCCTATATCAATGCTTTTAAAATCTTCTCAATTTTTGCAAATTCAACCAAGTAAACAATTACCATCTCCCGCAGTCACCGTCAAATCCTTCGGCAACGAAAGTCAAGTATCAAGAGCCCCTCGAAAAAAAAGCGCCGGCCCGTTTACTCTTTTTCTACTACATTATAATTAACAACGAGCGCGATCATAATGAAGAGTAGCCGCATGCGCGCGCGCGTGCCCTTGGGCTCTCTCGCTTTGCATTGCATTTGTAATGGTAATGACCGAAGATTGGCTGCGTCCCGCGAGCTCGCGCCGCTGCTTTCTGCATTAGCCGCGCGGAGAAAGAGGAATATAAATTGTAGAGCGAGCGGGCTTCGCGAAAAAAGCCTTTACAAGTATAATGCGCAGCAAGAGCGATTTTGATAATTTTTGAACGCCGGCATTGCTTGTTTGATAATTCGATCGGTTGCGTTTTTAATTGGACATTTATTTGGGTTTATTCGCTTGATTGCGATTATTACAAGGGGAGTTAACACTTTGCATAATTGTAGATTATTTGTTTTTATGTAGTCGAATTACAGCAAATTATTTCTTGCGACTTTTGTGGAAAAAAATTTGAACTATACAGCCCTTCACGAAAAGTATCTCAAAGAAAAATGAAAAATATCTCAATATCTCAAAGTCTGACCAAACTTTCTCCAAACCAAAAACTTCGCAATCTACCAAATCAACCACACCGCCGCACACTCGCAACACTAACGAATTCAAATCAAGCCAAGACAAGTTGGACAGGCGATGTTCAATTCCCCGCTGAAATAAGCCTATTCGTCTAGCCGTCCGGCATGCAGCTTGGCCCTGCATTCATCCATCTTGCTTTGAGCCTAGCGCAGTAGCTCAGACGGCGCGATATTCACGGTATGTCCTCCCGAGCCGAGCGCGAGGGACTGAAATAAATCGATTCCCCGCCGGCGGATCGACCGCGAGCCGCGCGCTTGGATTCCAGGGATGCTTTCTCAGGTTGCTCCGCGCGGGTATTTAAAAAGAGGAGCCGGCACGGTGCGTTCGCCGAATGCTCGTGGTAGGCTTGGGTTTTGGGATTGGGCAGCGAGTTGTGGAGGATGAGCCAAGGTCGTGTATTAATAGGTGGATGGTGGGCTGTGGGATAGAGTTGTTTCGATTATTTGTTGTGGAAATTTCAGAAGTATTGGCGATAACGTAATGATGATGCGAAGAGACAGGAAATGGTGATAAGATCGTACGAATTTTGAGTTTTATAATCTGATAATGATAAGTCATACCGGGGCTGAATCATTTGATAAGAAAGTTTGTCTCGATGGTAGATTAGTGGCGATATGACGTAAAGGAGAGGAGCCAACTTAATCTATCTGATCACAAGTACATTCGGATTATTATTTTAAAAGTCACCAGTTTCGGGTAACATTGATGATTACAATTTAATTAGTGATTCTCGTTCGAATCTGTATTAATCATAGTATAGATCATCACCTGATTGATAAGGTTCTTTCACCCACTAATCTAAAGATTTATTATAATAGTTTTCACTAATTTTATCAATAAAACAACAAAGATTAAAATCCATCTAAGATTGATTAAAAATTTTAATAAACGTCAGGCTTAAGCATGCAGAAATCAAAAGAAATGAGCATGAGCGTGCAGAATCAGGAGTCAAGGAACCTGCTCGCGCGCGAATTAGAAAGGATGAGCTCGCTCCCAGGTAATGGCCGAGAAAGACGGGGAGAAAGAGAAAGAGAGGCAAGAAAATTTACAAATCAGATATAACAAAACAAGAAGACCACGACTACGTCAAGCAGATAAGCCATTCACCGATGATAAAAGAAACTAGTAGAAGATCCGCGAAGAAATAACGTATAAGATAGACCAAACCCAAAAAAAAAAGGAAGCAATACACGTGAACCGCTCGCTGCACAAAGGCAGACACGAGAGAGCGGAGGGGGACGACGTAGAGTAACGCAAAGAAAGCAGAAAGAGTGGAGCAAAAGGATCCTGGCGAGAGAGGGCAAAGAAGAGCTGCGAAGGTGAGTCCCTCGCTTTAAAGCGTAAAGGGGGGACCGAGAGGAACCTGTTTTAGGAGAGCCGCCGCGTGGAGCGTAAGAGAGGTAGACAGACCGGAGAGCGGTCCTGGCTTCTTCCCTCCTCCTCCTACTTCTTGTTTCGTTTGTGCCGGTGTGTTGCGGTGCGTCTGTCGTCGCGAGAAGAGAGCACGAGCGATAACGTAAAAACCGCAGCGTGACGGAGATCTCGTGTATATACTTGTTCTGAGTGGGGGAGGTTGGCCTTTTAGCTTGTGCCTTTATCGGATGCTTGATGGAGGAGGTATATCGTATGGTTGGCAACTATGATTTATCAAGTTGTTGGGATGATTTTGAAGTGAAGGATGGAGGTGAAAAATGGTCGGAAGTGTGAGAGGATAATATCTGGTCGGACTAAAACAGTGATATCAAGTGCGAAAGGTAATAGCGGTGGGTACATTGTTTATGTGTCGGGGGACTGCTAATGCTGTTGCCGCGGGCATCGACTTCGCGTCTTATAATATCGTGCAATTTATTTAATAGTAGAAATAAATCGATTTGATTTGCATAATTAATATGTGTAGCGCGTAACGTCTTGACTTTTGTTTTCCAATAACACTTCACAATAATTACCATACTTATTTGTGCGAATAAAAAGTACACTTGATAGGTATCAAGAACAAACCGGAGAAACGTGAAAAAGATTCTATGAAAGCGTTTTGAAGTAGAAGAAAACACCTAACGTGGAAATCTTTAGAGCGTAAATCTCCGGAGTTTTTTCAAGTAATACCGTCTTCAAAGAAACGGCTGAAAAAAATTACGCGTACTTCGCGAAGTTGCAAATAAAATTAGCACTTTACCGTAATTCCGCAGAATTATGATAACTTTGCGATTTCCTTACAACTTATTGTTTTCTTTCGTTTCATTTGCAAGTCGAGAGTTCCGCTGGAAAGATAGTCGTAACGGTAATGCTAATTGCAAGGCTGCACTCAGGCCGAGGTGTTCGGAATTCATGCTTTATTGGCTTTTAATTTGCCGCGTTACGCTGGCGCACAAGTGTAATTTCAAAAGACTTGACGTGTACTTTACTCCATCCATCTCAATCGTGAGAGTCGTAAGAAAATTAATAAAAAATCATTTATTCATTCCGCGCTGGAGGTGTGGATTAATGGAAATTAGTTTTTGATGATGTATGCGAACGTTAACTATCTAACCTGCGCAGATAAAATCTGATATTTTCTATTTAAGTTTTCATCTTTAATCAACATAACAACAAGAAAGATTTTTTCATTTAAGGATTAGGCTATTTTGACGACACTCGATTCCGCTTGTTTATTATCCTTACTCTGTACACACTATCGAGTAGACAAAACAAAAGTCTTTTTCTCTCTCTCCAGCAATATACACCCAGGAGAGTAAGCCTCCCTTTTTACGATCGTGCGCGAAGGCATAAACTTTGGGTAACGCGAGCCGACGGCTCGTCAAAGGGTTATTAAACTCTGGCCCTTTCTGAAAAAAAATCATCTTTTTTAGGAGTTACTTTGATCTCTTTGTATAAGCAAATAAGAAATGATTTAGGCGTGATGGCTTTATGATTATTTAATCATTTCCGATACAAAATGGTAGTTTATTACCAAGAGTGAGTGTGCAGTTTTAAGTTTAGCTAGGTAAGTGCGTAGAAGTAAAAGATTGCTGATAATACAAAACCAATTTAACGGGAACACTTTTTAATTTCGCAATATAGTGCGAGTTTTAAAAGGTACATCTTTATTAAATTAAAAGTGCCTTTGGAGTTTACACAGCTCACAGTACATACGCGATATATCTTTCCTTGGAATCAAGCCAATTTATAATCTGATTATTGCAACCAAATACATTTAAAAAGTTTGTTTCTCTGAACAGCTTAATTAAAGCAATTAAAGTATCTTAATCGTCATCAATTAAGACTGAAAAAATCCATCGAAACAACTTTCCGGCTAGTTGCTCCTAACCTAACATCTCACAACCCATTCAAATCAAAACAAAACAACTTAATCCTTCACCTCACAACACCCACAAAACAAATATCAATAACAACCACCTGCAAAAACAATGTTGATATTTACTTTCCAAAACCAGTTTCGCAAAAAGTGCACGACGACTTGACCCGACAAAAACGAGTCCGCATTTTCCGAAACACCAGCGGAGTGACGCAACCTCCAGCTTCCTCCCCCCGGATAGCAACAATTATCCGGCGGGAGTAGCAAGGTAAGCGAGTTACGTCGAGTTTCGGCTTCCTCGCTCCCAATTAATGTAGCGAATCTTCCTTTGACTTGGGCTTCCAGAAGTCGTCGAGCGAGTTTCTCGCTCCGGCAAAGGAGAACAGGCGAGGCGAGAGACAAAAAAGAGGTGATCGCGCTCTCGTTTTTCCCCCTCGGAGCGTCGCTTACGAGATTGGGGATATAATAATGAGGCGAGGTGATAAGATACTTTTCGGAGGACCGAGCTATCGGAAGATATGAGAGGGATAGGGAGCTCGACGAGGGAAAGCGTAGGAATAAAATTATTGATAAATTTCTTGTCGAGTGTTTTTAAGTGATTGGTTAGATGTTGACACTGTGTACTTGGTTTTCGGGCGTTCCTTCTTAAAATAACCACACCGCTTATAGTTAGTATTCACATCGGAGCAGTGGCGCTTTACGTAACTCTCGTAAACACAATCAGTTTTTACCCGCTGTTTTTCACTCCGCGACAAAAACGCATCGTCCCCAAGCATCTCTTCTCGTTTGACATAATCATAAATATTTTCCATCGAACGACACGCACAGCGTCCTTCCATAATTACACTTAGCATAATCTCTCCACTTCCAGCAAACCTTGCCGAAAGCAAGTGCAGCACTTTGGAATGCGATTCCGCGACAAAAATACTATCACGACCGTGCGCTCGTGTGTGTGTCCCTCGTTAAATCGAACGATGCCTCCTTTCGTGCTTGCGAGAGCAAAAAGCACAAGTAGTATCCGCGCACTCGTTTGTTATCGGGGCGCAGTATCGTATTACGCTACATCGCTCGTTCTTCCAGGCGCTGCCGACTGCGGATCGGGAGTAGCAGCTGGTTGACAAAACAAAAAAGCTGCAAAGGGATGTATAAGCGGCGGAAAGGTTGCTTGTGAGGGAAAGGGAATCGGGAGGATGATAATGTAATGAGGAGGAAAGTGAGAGAGGAGGATAGAGGTGATATGGGCGAGGAGCGCGTTGGATTTGGTGTTAGAGTTTTGATGACGTTGGTATTTTCGTGATGCAGTTGTGTTTCAGTAGATAAGGAGTGTGAGAATTTATCTTTTACTTTTTTGGCTGTGACTTTTTTTTAGGCGAAGATTGAAATAGAATGTAGCTTTACATCTTAAAAATGGATTACACATGTGTTTACTTTTTTTATTATTCTTCCAGAGTTCAATTATGAACATGTATACTAAATTAAAGATAGAATTTTGTCAGTTCACAAATTGTAAAAAATAAAAGCTTTTATTTCAGATGAAGATTTAAATCATTCCCAATTCATCAAAAACCTAAATAAACCAACCTAAAATCAAAAATCAATCAAAATGAATCTCCCATCCTTCAAATTCTCCCAATCAACTCTAAATTGAGAAATCCATCTGCAAACTCAAAACAAACACCACAAAATCCATAACAATCGATCCCTCAAACAGTCTTCAGACTCTCATTCCAATCCTGCTCGTTTCATCGTGGTATAAATTACCCTCGGCGTTGGAATATCCAGCGCGTCTACATGGAAGTCCATTATTATACCACAGCGCGCAACTCACTCGTTCATTACGCGAAATCAGCGCTCGCGTAATGACCCTCGAGCAAGGAACCAGGCAATGCCGAACGGACCGCATGAAAAGCGCTTCGGTTACATAAAGTAGGTACAGGCCGGGCGAGGTGATAACGCGCTGGAATTTTCATCGTTATGGAAAAGTGATGTATTGGCTTGATAGCGCGTTGTTTTGTAATAGGGGTGAACGGATTGTCTAGGAGCACGGCAAAGTAGGCCGCAATACATTTTTCTTTCGATCCGTTTAAAATTATTTCAACAAATGGTAATCCCAATACCGCTGTAATACCGATTCGATATTCCAAATCAAATAAAGGCCAATCCTCTCAACGTTTCCACAACGCTTCATCAGCCAATTGATTCCTACACGCTCCCTCCTTACAGCAAAAAAGACGAGAGTTTAATTTATCATTGAACTTTTATCGGAAAGCGCTTTCCGTCCGTTCGCCTTTGTTCGCGCACGTATACCCACACACACATGCACGCTTTATTATCTCCCTCACGCTGCTCGGACCTATTTTACGCTGTCTACGCCCTGCTTTTTCCAGCAGCGCTCGCTGAGAGCTATCTCTTCAAGTGCAGGCCGCTCTCGGATTTAGCCTCGCGTATCGCTCCGACTTTCTTCTGGCCTCGCCGAGATTCCGGAGTTGCGTAACTAATGCATGTGTGCGCGCACGCTGATCTACGTCTTGCGCAGATGCTGGAGTTCGCGCGTGCGAAATGCTCCAGTTGGAGGTTCGTGACTCGCGGAGCTTGGCTTTTTTTTGTGGAAAATAAATGGGATTTTGTTGAGATTAAAAGTGAAGTTATTAAAGTTATTATTGTACGGCTATTCAGAGGCTTTTATCTTGAAGTTCGATATCAGCATGTGTATACCGAATGCTTCGGCATGTATCTCAGTTTCTGAACCAGAGCGTGCGCGTTCGACTTAATGAAGTATGAAATCGGTGTGATAATTTATTATGAAAAAGAGTCTCGAACTTTTCAAACTGAAGGAATTATTTTTTTCTTTGATGTCACTCAAAATTATAATGATTTCGAATAGATTACTTCGACTACCAATTGATCATTTCACGTTTCATCGATCAGCTACGCAAACACAATCATATTAAAAATTCAAACCTCCAAAAACAAAAATGACGCTCAATAAAGATATCACGTATCAACAAAACACAAACTACTGCAAAACTCCCAGCTGCTTATCCACGTTTACCTAATTATTCCAACCGCACGACACTCAACAAAAAAACCCGCATTTCCCCCTGTGCAAAAAAGCACACTTTTTACAATATATCACGCGTCACGGCGGCTTGATGTATAAGGCGCTTCGCTCGGCGACTCGCGCATGTCCATTTTTGCTAAACTGGTTCGAATTATCGTCGGCTACTTTTTTTTTGCGCCCGCGATTCAACATTGTTCGCGTGCGTTTTTGCCTTGCGCTCGAATTCCCTGCGATGACGGTTGAATAACCAGCGGCGGATTGTTGTGTAAGACGAGCGACAGATCGCTGGTTAAAAAGCCCGGCGTTGTTCTTGGGGACGCGCAGTTTGCGCTGTCTCGAATTGGTAATCGAACTGTTGGGGGAACGAAAGCGCAGCGATTAGAGTGAGATGGTTCGGTGCTCTTGGATTTTTCTTGCGTCTATAATGTTGAATAGTTAAAATGCTTGTAGAAGATTTGGTGGCTTGGAAAATTGCAATATTATCAGAATCTCTTTATAATAAAATCATTGAATTATTTTTATATGGACTTTTTTAACACACTAAGAAATATAAAAGAAACATAAGTATCTATGTACAGTGAAGTCACAAACGTGCTTTAACTTAAATATTAATTCAACTCTCGAGAGTTGACGCTAAAAGCTGTACGGGCGCAAAGCTTTATTGTAACTTGAAGTAGCATGAACGCTTTAAATCAACAGGCCAATTACGTAACTCGCTTCAAGGCAATGCCGAGGCAGCTTTTAACGACTGCGTTTTAATCATCCTGGCCATTGTGCCTGCATTATTATTAGTACAATATCAATTATCTATATGGAATTATCTCGTCGACAGGCGCAGAATTCGCGACAAAGCAAATCCACGGACAATAAATTGTAACGCCAAGCGCTCGTTTGTTACCTATACACTTCGAATCCCGATATAGTGCCACTTGATGTCATCATAAAATTAAACATTTGCAGTCATTACATATTGAAATTCAAATATAAGTAACGAATTCCTAAGTCACGTATAAATTTTATACATTCACCGAACCTTCTTTCTAAATATCGACATTACGTAAACCTTCAAAAACTGGCTGGCCGTAATTCAACAACCGTACCTAAACAGGTCGAAAGTTATCGAGTCTCCCTTATCCAGAAAAATCGTGAAAAAACAGAAAAGTCCGATTGAAGCCGGCCTGCCGCCGCGATAATTGAGCTATCTACAAAGCGCGCGCGCGAGCTACAGCCTCTTATCTCTGTCTCCGCGGCGTTAAAGTATATACAAATTTTTATCGAGCGACAGATAGCCCTGGCGTAGACGTAGTGTTTGCCTTTCACGGATTAATTGCGACGTCAGCTGTTTCGTCCGATTTGCACTCGTGATTACGACTGGTATACATTGTTGCCGGCCTGATAAGATCGTGGAGCCGTTTTTTTTTATTCAGCTGCCGAATTTTTTGTGCTTGTCTGTGGTGACTTGAAAAAAAAAAACGTTTTATTAAGACCGCATGACATGATATCTGTGCTGAACTTATTATACAGAGACGATTAGAAAAGGAACCGAGTGCCTCTGCATTTAAAAATCTTACTAGTAATTAGTACTAAAAAAATGTACATTACTATACTGCAGACAGTTATAAATTTGTTAATAAATTGCGAGGTAGCAGTTTTTTAAAATAAAATTTTTTAAGCTCAATTTGTTAAAAATATTTTAATGTAATCAATAGATTGGATGCAATATATATTTATATAATTCAAAAGGTTTCTAAATTTTTATATTTTTTATGATCTGACATAGATTGTAGCTCACAGTTTATCCAATTTTAATAAATCTTATTAGCAAATAGAGCTTCATGAGACAACTAAATACGTTTTAGCGCATTTTACTTATCGTACCTTTTAAAACAGAAGAAAGAGAGAATAAAGATTTATCACTTCATTTGCTAAATTTGCTAATCTTACATGATTGTGGAGTGGCTTCTTAAAACATGAATAAATCTTTTTGATAAAGCAAATAATTTTTTATTTTTATGGCAATGTAACCGGTATATTATTATATGATAGCAATAAACGACATGTAGAAAAAAATGAACAACTTAATCGATTACTTCATTAATTCATTTATAGAAAAAAATTTTAGTATTAAAAGAATTACGAGTTATTTTTAAATTGATTTATGAGCTGTCATTCGATTCTCGCATATCTAAATACTTTGCATTGTATGTGCGAACAGATAAAAATTAAATTGCCCCCTGGACTTGTAAAGCTTAGGAAAGATTTGTCAATTACAATTATCTTTTACAAAAATCTAATTTTCTTTTATTCTTAAAATCACCCATACTCAACCAAACATTTCCAATAATTAAAGGAACTCTGCATCACGAGCTGCTCCACGAGCGGCTCTTTTTGTTGCCAACTTTTCTTTCCCAGGGTAAACGACTGTTGCCCCTTCTAAAAATATCAAACCACCAGAATCATCCAGAACTTTAAACAAGGATTACCAATCTTCCATTAATCTCCAACTGCCCACAAAGCTCACACTGCAATCCTCAACCATCACCATTAATTTCCATAACCTAACCTTCCCTTAACAAACCTAAAAAGCCATTCTGAAGTCAAACATACAACCAAATATTTGTCCCTAAAACAATCCACCAAAAAAGCCAGGTGGCTAGCTTACGTATCGCGAGTTCATTCGCACGACGGCGAAAGGAAATTAGCTCAGAGCAAATCTCTTAGCCGGAGCCGTTTTGTTTACAGCCGCGCGAGGCGCAATTACTTAGAAAGTGCGCGCACTGCGCCCGAGTGCCTTTTAATGGCCCCTGCTCTCCGTGCACTTGTAGCGCGCGCGCCGCGGATCCTTTAGGGAATTTTATTTTCACCCGCGAGTGAAATACAAATTTGTAGCTTAGGTGCGCCGCTTGATAAATTCTGGCCGAGCTTTTCCGTTAATTCTGTTTGATGTTTGATACGAGTGTTTTCATTTTGGTACCTGATGTTAAGTGAAAAAGTATGTTTTATTGTGAAGAGTAGGCGTGGGTGGTAGTGTTGGTTAGTGGTTAAAAGTTACTTTAAGAGAACGAGCGGAAGTGCAATTCATTCATTAATTAAGGTTGATATGACAATTATTTTTAATCGGTAAAAGTGATATATTTGATTAGCCGAAATTCGATAAGTATTAATACGTGTGCCGATAATGTCATATCTTTAAAAGTGTAAATATTCATCTAAGTATTCGAAAAGTTTATTTGTATGCTGTGCGTCATCGTTTATTCTTCTTTCCTTGCGTAAATTTATTGTTTAATTTTTAACTAAAACGTAGTTTATTGTAGTAAACGGGCATGAAACAAATATTATCTTAGCGGCGATGCAAATATTTGAACGTTCTCTTTATTGTACGTTTATTTGATGTGAATAAATTTGCATATCGTTTTTCTTCAAAGCAGTTGTCGAAACATTAACTGCTACAAAGTCTTTATCGACTTTACTCCAAACTAAGATCTTAAAATTTTAAATTCGGCTAAAGCTACCTTATATTACAGAAATCATAATTTTTTTCAACTAATAAAAAGCATACTTCGTCCACCACACCTGTTACACAATACTTTATTCAAATCAGAACGCAACCGCCGAAACCAAATCTCAACATCTTCTAAATCCAGCCTACCTCATCATAAAAACACCGCAATAAATATCAAAGAATCCGTTGACACCCGTGGACACGCCAATATTCAATACACTCCGCTCCGAAGATTTATAATACCGACAAACACACAAAGACGGAAAATTTGTATTTTTGTATATGTATCGATCGGCCGAACCGCACAGTCGTCTGACAAAACAAAAAGGTTGAATTAACGGCCTCGTCTTAACGAGATTAAGCCCGGCGTTTTCGCTATATCCAGGAGAGAACGCGGCTCCCCTCGCCTGAGAGAGCTAGTCTAGTAGCTTTATTTCGTCTCGCTTGCGCGCGCTCGATCCGCCTCGTTTCGTCGAAAATTAAGACAAATGGTTCGATGACCGGTTGCGCTTGGATTTTTTTAGAAGGGGGTTTTAGTTTTGGCGAGAGTCGTGAGTTGTTGTGCAATTTTGGTGGGTTGCATATTTTAATGTTCGGAGAAATTTTGTACCTGGTATTGTGAATTTTGCACGATTCGGAATGATTTCAGTCACTGTCAATCGAAGTTAATGAAATTAATGTGTTGTCTGGTTTGTGGAAAAGTTGAGATTAACGTTGACTTTTTAAAGGTGTCGTTTTTTGCGAGAATTCTGCAAAATAATAATATCGCAACGAAACTAAATTAGTGCTCATATCGAAAGTTTCAATTACCATAAGTGGCGGGAAAATTTGAATTTCAAACCACGCAACAATTCATGTAATTCGCCGGTTAATAGCCCATCGAAATTTTCCCGGTAACTACTTTATGCAATGCCTAATCCCATGTTTATTCACTCAACCACACGGCACAAAAGAATAGCCTCTGATTCTATGCCATCAAGCCTAATTATGCATATTCATAGAATCTCCTGACCTAAAACTCCACTTCTCAGAACGGCTCCAGAAGAAAATACACCCAAACCCATCCATTATCTAGTTACACCTCAACACGCTCGGCAAAAACATTAACAACAATAGCCGAAAACTCGTACCTACACTTTTACTTTCGCCTCCCTCTTTCGCGTAGGGCGGACGCGTTCAGACTCAGGCGTATATATATCCTCCACGGCGCGAGCGCGCAGCTTTGCAATTAAAAAACCGGCCGGACGGGTTTCCAGGCCTCGGACATTCCGCAAATTCTGCGCTCTCTCTGGCTCTCTGCAGGCGAGAGCACCGAAATCGAGCAAATCGACGGCTCGGAGCAGCGCAGCGGGAGGATATAAGTAGCCTGCTAAACTCATCCTCTAAGCCGAGCGGGTTTTTGGATGCTGGGCTGGTGCAGGGACGTGGTTAGTGAGGGTACTGAACGGGAGATTTTGGAGGTTGAGAGGTAGGTGAGGAGGTTTGAATTTTTTTGAGAGGAGGTTGATGGTAGATTTGTAGGCGGGAGTGGAGCGTGGAAAAACGTTTTTGTATCAGAGCGTCATCGATTACATTAATTATTTATTTTTTGTAGTTCAAAATAGGATGAGAAAAGTTTTAGTTAGAAATGACAGTTTTCCGATTGAAGTAAAAAAAAGAGAGATACAATTTTACGGATGAAATTTCCATGCAGGTGAATTTTTTTAATGAAACTGGTTTTGATAAAAATAATCACGCGATGCCATAAATATTTTTAGCTGGATGATGGAATAGCTGCTGAAACCACTTCATTAAAAATAGTTATTAATTTATTGGGTTAGTCTTATCGGCTACTGCCATTGAAATTAAAATGGCGCTTTTAGATATTTCAAGAGAAATAGAGTGGATAATATTTGGACTTTCATACGACTTTAATTAGGGTTAGTTATTTATCTACTATTAGAGGTATTTTGTTCCAAAATAAAAAAATCATTGAACAAATACTGAACTGAAATTTCTGACAGTTTCATTGAAAATGATAAATAACAAAGTCTTTAAAGTTTGATTTCACTTTTTTAACACCAATCCATATCAACAAAGTAAAATATACCATTACCATATGACTTTTTATTTCTGGTATACCCTTCCATCCTCTAATCCTTTAAACAACTAACCCACATCACTACCCTAAAACTACATTCTGCAAACTGTCATCGAACGAAAAATCCTCAGGACCACATCACTCCATCCAACACCACCTATCCCAACAATCTCAAAATCGCACAACCTGCTACAAACACGTCAATCTAAGCGATCAGTCGGTACATCTCATAATCCTTCAATCACCGATCCGAATCGCTCCTCAATTAAATTCCTCGAGCGGACCGGTCTTACACATACCCGCGCATGATTTACAGTGTCTCTTTTCTCTCTCACTCCCGTGGCGGTGGCTGCTCGGCGCGTATATATGTATATAACGGGAATCATCGTGTGTCACGTGCGCCATCGCACTCGCAAACGCCGCGCGCGGATTACGCAAGAACGAGATTCTTCCGACGAGTCAGCAACTATTAGCGTTTAGCGAGCGTGTGGATAGGTGTGGGTGTGCGCGTCTGCTGGGAATTGTGAGATGGTTAGAGATGGATAGGGAATGAAGATGGTTGTGGTGCTAATTGAAAAGGAATGGAAGAGAAGAAGCTGGAATGTATTAATGTGGTAAGTACGTGCTCGGTAATGAGTAATGTAAATTTCGTAGTTTGCAGTTTTTCAATGTTATAGTTCAAGGAAATGCATGAGCTCATGGTCTATGACTGTATCTTTTTTCAATTTTAATACTATAAAGTAGTTAATGTTTTATAGCGTTGTAAAATGTTTTAAATTCTTTGAAACTTTCAATTCAGAGTGTGATTCAGAGAAATGAGCCTATCTGACTATTAAATCTTTATCAGTGCGAAAATGTCTTCAAATAAATACTAAAATCTAACTTGTATAGCCAACAGCCTTCAATAAAATGAAACTATAAAATTCAAAATCTCATCCTAAAAAAAAGCCTCATGCTTTCCAAAGATTTTGCGAAAGTTCCAGTCTCGATCAGCTCGGCAGCTAGCTGTAATCTGCGATATCGATCGCACATACAGATATCCATCTTTTCTCTCATCTCAGCCCGGCGCGGCGGTCCAAACATTAATTTCCGCGAGATATAGCGTCATTTCCCGTTCTAACGCATGCGTGCGGCCCGTTAACGGCCAATTAACAGCTGGGGGTCTAGTGCGCTGAGAGGAAGGGTCAAGATACTCATGTGAAAGGATTTGGCTTTAAATGGCTCTCTGATGGATGCACAGAGTGCTGGTTATTTAACGTATGGTGGGATGGCTAGCTATGTGAATAGAAAACGAAATTTTTCGAAATAATTTGAGGGTTTGATAATAACGGTTTAAGCACTGGGCCGATGTATTTATGTAGTGAATAAAGTTTTGAATGTTACGTATTTTTTATTTAATTATTTTAAAAGTTTAATTGAAGGGATTTTCGTGAGTTTTAATTATGAAAATCCAACTGAATGAATTAATTAGCTTTGATTTTGTAGAATAAGCATTTAAAAAATAGTGTACCAATCATATTTAAAAAGTTATAAAATTAGTTAAAGACTTTTTTACCTCTCTTTTTTTGAAATCGTAATGAAAAGACCAATCCTTTTTTCCGACGATTCAAAGAGCAAACAACGTAGGCAACCTACTGAGCAAAAGCAACGATAGGAAAAACTCTTAAAAGCGCAAAAATTCGCTTTGGTTTAATTTTATACGATATGTATAGCAGGTATTTAAATTTGATTACAAAACGTTCGATACCAAGCCTTTTTTCCTTTTTCGACATACTTGATTTTCCTTGTTAGTATTCTACATTATGAATAACTTATAGGTGAAGATATAAAAACATGTCTATTTGTAAAATTTCTGAAGTATGAGAGACTTTTTTAAAGAAATTAATTAAAACCATTCAATTATGACATTATTTCTTATTATGATGTTATTTTTATACTAGATTTAAATTTACTCTATAAATTACAATAACAGCTGGAGGCTACGTAATTTCAATGCGTAAATATCATATAAAAAATCATCGTTTCACACCGAATTTTAGAGAATTCCAATTCAAGCCAAGAAGCTCTATACCTCCAAAACGCCAATCAAAAACGCCTCCCAACCCAGCCATTCTTCAACCTTCGCTCAATTAATCAACACCGTCTAATCGCAAATTCCAATCAGCGCTCACCTCTCCGCAAACCCATAAGCCCTCAATCCCGGCCCAAACAATCGTAAATCAAACCCATTGATCCCGGCGATCAAACCAACAGTCTCATTGTAAAGTCGCGGGGGCGTCGAGGAAGAAGCCGAGTGCCGTAATATTTACTGCTCGCGTTTCTCGCCGAGCATTTCGTATACGGCAAACATCAGCTGTGCTCGCTGGTTTATACATACACACAAGCGCACAATGATCCAGGTGCGCTCGCTTGGCCTGAAAAGGAACGCGGCTCTCGCTTTTCGCTCGGCGCCTTTTGAATCGGATTGCGCACTTGTGTTGCCGTTAAAAGTTTTAGTTTTTTTCGAAAGGGGAGGAGAGGGCTTTTGTTTTATGGGCTCTGGCTTTTTGAGTTGAAGTTGAAATATTTTGGTGAGGTTGGGTTGGGGATTGGCTGTGCGGTGGTGCGTTGTGATGGAAGTGTGGAGTGGGTGGATTGTTTGGGGATTTTTTATGGTGGGTTTGTTTATGAATTATTATTTGAGGAATTTGGTAAGGTGGTTTTAAAATTTATTTAAAGTGGAGGATATGATTGAATGCTTATAAGAATACTTATTGTGTAAATAATTATTATTAAAAGTTAACTCAGAGCAATAATTGCATTTTTCTAGTTTAGTTTCTGAAATTTACTTTCATTAATTATTCAGATGTTTGCTTTGCTAAGTACTAGACTTCTCCAAAATTATAAAAAAAATTTAAGTTCGCAAGCTGTCAATGCTAATAATTTCACCAATCCATACTACCAAGCAACGCGTTCAATTCGTTTTCTCAACGAGCAATCTCATGTTTTGAAACTGTCATTCTGACGGCCGCGTGTCAACGATTGACTTGTGACCACAAGGAGCGATTTGATGCATGCAATTTTTATAAGCGACCGACACGCCAAGGTGACTGAATTTCGCAAAACATCATCAGCTCGGCCACTACTTGACGACGCGGCAATGAATATTCTACACCTATACAAACAAAAACTCACACGTAGACAACTTTTACAATACGCGCTACTTTCAAAATCGAATGCAGCTTTCAATGCCAGTACAAATCAGAGCCGCAGAATTTAGTTTTCAAATCGCGCACACGAGAACAGGTGCAAAAGATCGATCGCACGCGAATTTTTTTCTGCAGCGTTAACTGGCTGCTGCAGTGATTCATCTTGCGGGAGCGAGAAAAAAAGGAGGAACTAAGCTCGTGCACGCGTCTGGCCGTGAGGTTGAAAATGAAATAAAAAAGATGAAGGACAGGTTAGGTCTAGACGTTATTTTACGGAAGGACTTTTAAACAGTGCAGTCTGTTGGCTTGTTAAATTAAATATTTCTTTTAAACGCATGGACTAAATTGGAATGATAAAGAGTTTTTGTGAGTTTCAGGAATGGAGGATACGTGATAAAAAATTTCGTGCTGCGTCTAGTTTTTAATTCACGAGCTGCCGTATCAGATTAATACTCGATCTTTCTCTAACCTTGAAAGTAACAAGAGAAAAAACAGCTTGCAAACTGCTTATTTTACACTTATAGTAACTAGAAACTACAGTTTGTGTATGTGTGTATACGTATGACATCATGCTTTAGTGCAATCGTATTATATTTCTTTCATGCTGCGAAAGATGTAAATTTTTTCCGCATGACTCTTGCAGTTTTTATTTCGATAATTAAAGTCCTCGTTACCACTACTCCTTTTTATTAACTTTTTCAATTAACGTACAAGCTATTATTCTCCTCACCTTAAGTACAATTTACTTTCTATTTTACCCAAAATACACATACAATAATCACAGTCCCCGACGTTTCCCAAACAATCCAACCTCTCAAAATCTGAAACTATTAACCCCGCGAATACATCAAGTGGAGGACTAAATAAAGGATCCAGGAAACAAAAAATACTTCAGCGAGCCTTTCGGATATATAAAGTCTAAACAATATTTCTCGAGAGCTGCCGAGAGCTGCAGTTGGAAAGGGCTCGAGAGAGAAGGAGCGCAGAAAGAAAGAACGGCAAACTCACGCGGGGCCCGCGCACGGCAACAGCAGCGCTCGCGTTCTTACTGCCACGGAGAAGTTGAAACCTTCCTCTCCAGCAATGCAAAACGTAAACCTTCACTCTCATTGTATCATTAACCCCGAATTCTCATTTTAATCCACTCAACAAATAAATTATACCAACAATCTATCCAAAAATCCAGCTCGAATACCGTAGAAAGAGCCAGAACAAAGTAGCGAAACGCGCGTGCCGGTAAAATCGCGGAGAGGCCTGCAGCCGTCCACGGCGGATTTAGAAAGCGGCCGAGCAGCTCGGCCATTGTCGGCGCCGCTTGGCTCTATGCGCCTTCGGTCGCGCTCGATTAAACCTTTCCGTGGACGCGGCTCTCTGAGCGGAGGTTCGCGAGGAAGAGAGCCGATTGTTATATACGCGATGGCGATGGTTGTGACGTTTCAATCGCCTCTTTGAGGACTTTCCTTTTTGCGATGTGTGTTTGGTGAAGGTGGGTATGGTTTTTTTTAGATATTTGCATATTTATACCGAAAACTAGAATTGTTATTTTCCGAATATTACATGGCGCTTCCTCAAACTTTTAAGGAAAAACTCGCACTTTCCTCGTGGAATTTTAACTCTTTAAGCCAGTCGCATAAACGAGAAAAGTCATGAATCACCAAATTTTACACCTATCTACTTGCCAAATCAGAGGTGATTCACCTATCATTCAACTGATTTTCCATATCTCCCAACACTCGAAATAATTTTGACTCACGTCGCATAAATACATCCGCTAAAAAAAAACGTCAGCAATAGCAACTGAAACTCTGAAACAGAGAAATTCCCAGCATTTCTGCATGCGGATTATGCACGCGAAGCTATGCAGCACGCGGCTAATATAACACACGCGTGTATATATACACAAAGAAAGCGGCCTGGCAACGTATACAGCTCGGCTCCTTCTCTCTCTCTTTCTGAATAGGTATACTCGAGAGCCGAGCGAGAGCTACTTCACTGTCACTGCTAACCCACTGCAGTGCGGCTGAGGCTTCTGGCTTTTTGATTTGGAAACGGCCGAGTCTGCGGCGTTGGGAATGAGGATATGGTTAAATGATGGACTGTGTTTTTGAAAAATTCAATAGAGTCGTGATTATAGTTTGTACGATGGGGATTCTTGCTCGGCTGATGATTTCTTGACTGTATAGACAGGCTTAGCCCTACATAATCGTGCTCTATTAATAGCTACACGAAAATTATATATTTATAAGTTACCCGTCATTCCCACTACCAAGTCTAGCCGTTCAACGAGTGACGCAAAGCAACCAGCTACTTACGTCCACAACCAACCCAATAACTTCTTCACAAAACCAATCATCTCCCCACATACTCATCTCAACCTCTCGCAAAAAACTCTTCCACACAATAACCAACCTCCTCAGCAACAAAAAAAAAGCCTCGATAAAGCCATCGAATCGCTTCGCTATCGCAATCAGCCGATCGCTTATCGGGAAGTCCCCCGGCGCACGCGTGCATACACACACTCACACAGACGCTACACGAGGGGGGCACGACACTCGTTTTGCAAGCGCGCCGAGGCCGCGCGTAGAAGAAGCTATATGTATATACGTAGGTGTGTATGTATGTATATGCACGCGATGCGGGATCTACGCGCCGGCGAGCGCGCCTTGATACTAGTTGCGCAAGCGCGCAGAGGCTCGTCGGGAAACGCGTTTTAATTAACGCGCGACGCGCTGGTTTTATAACGAGAGATGCGGTGCTGCTTCTATAGGTTTGATCCTCGTTGTTCTAAGAGCGATCTCTTAGCTTTTATTATTTTGAAAAGGAACTGCCGAAATGTAGATTTTTGAAGCTATTTATCATGGCTGTAGTAACAGTTTCGCGCTTCTTACACTGTGTATACATCTAAAATATGCACGCGCATGGTTTTTGCTCTCGCGCGCGTTGAGAAAGCGGAATAGAATGCGCAGCTTGTGAGACGCATGGAAAAATGCGAGAGCCCAGGCTCGTGCGAACGGAGATAATTGATTCGACGCGCGCGCCGAGAGATACGCCGTTAATTTTCCCTACCCGGCCAAGACAGATTTATATATTATTGATAGAATCTTTCTCTCTCTTGTGCTGGGGGTTTCGCAAGCGCCGAGAGGAGAGCACTTTAATTGCTTTGATAAAGCAATTTGTTATCGGTGTGTAAGAGTTGCTGCACTTGTTTGAGAGGGGAATAGTTTTTTTTTGTGAATGGGGTTTTGTTTAATAAGTTTGAAGATTTTTTTGGTGTTAGGAGTGGAGCTGATATTTAGGTGGCGTTGTGGTGAGGCTGCTCTGAATTCAGTTTCTGATTTGCAAGTGTAATTGAAGAGTTTGAATTTAAAAGTCCATTTAATTGTCGCGTTTTTTATGGTTTATATAATAAACTGCTGTTATCGTTAAGTAGCTTTATCATTGAAAGAAAAACATTATATTACACTCTTATCTTGACAACAATACAATAATTAATGTCGCATAAAACATTGTCTTTAAAAAAATTTAAAAAAAAAACATCGTTTTTTATACTGAATTGCGAAACTCCTTATGTAATAACGCGCGTAACGTAATAGCATGTCGCGACGCGACCTTCATGCACTCGTGCACTATCTTAGAATCTCCAAACGACGTAAAATTCATAATGAATCCTACTTTATCGATTCCGCGACAACCCGAGCCATTAAAAAAATCTCTATATCTCGCCATTTATCATAACTTTTTACACCTATCGCAAACTCCAAAATGTACTTTCTAACTCGACTCTTTCCATCGCGATATACAATCTTTTAAAACCTTTTCAATCATCACGCCGAAACCTCCAATAAAATAACTCACCTCCCAACTTAAGCGCACCTTGCGCTGACCAAAACATAAAACAGCGCAACACACCGGATACATCAGCGCGATTAATTGGCAAATCCGCGGAGGTCGTTTTTCAGCGCGCCGCAGTCCGCGAGCTCGTAAACCCCGAGCCTAATAACCGCGTCCGAGCCGCGCGGCATACAGAGGCGGAGATAAGCATCTACATGCGGGCCCCGCGAGGAGAGAGAAACGCGCTTGCCAGTGACGTTTTTCCGCGAGAGCTGGGTTTCGTGGTAACGAGGTGAGCCGCGGAGGTTGGTTAGTGTGGAAAATTATTGGGGTTGTTAAAAAGGTGGGTCGGGGTGTTTTGGAGATTGATAAGATTTATCGGAGGCGTTAATATAATTTTGAAGGAAGATTAATTATTAATAATTAAAGAAATGTCACAATCTTCTTTGCCATAAAAAATGCAGGAACACTTTTTCAAATTTAATTCCTGAAAATTAAACTTAAAAAAATAGTTTAAAACTAGTCTTCCACATCACCTTAAATTGAAAGAACCTATATACCTCACCCATAAACCCACGCTACTCTCCGCATCACCCATACAACTAACCCAGCAGGCTGAAATCGCCGGCACGATTCGAGAACTATTACAATCGGCATAAACACGCTCGTATAAGCCAGCCTGCGCAGGTGCCCAGGCTGAGCCTGTTTACTTTGGACTCGGGGTTAATGCGCGCGCGCACGCGCAGATAGTATCGACCCTGCGGATCGGCGCCTGCTCAGCGTCTTGCGTCGGTAGTAAAAGTTTACGGGCCGATATACTTTTTTTTTCCCGTCGTTGTACTGCGATCTGCGAGTGTCGGCGCGATGCTTATCTATGATAATTATCGATGAAATATGGGTCGACAAATTCGAGGCTTATACTTTAGCTGAAATTAATTTTTTGAGCGGGGTGTATGGTTAATCATTGGCGAATAAAAAATTTGCGATTGAAATTCGCGCTGCGATTTTCATTAAAACTCGGCGAGGCGAATTGCTAAAGCCTTTGGAAAACAAAACAGAAAAGCTACAAAGGCGCGATGCAACTTTTTCTCCAGCCCTCGCTGCTATGTAGCCCCGGCGCGAAATTTCGCAATCGACAGGGAAAAAGCATTAGCGCGCGTTTTCCTCCATCGGCTCTCCTGTGAGTGTATCGTTAAAACGGCGCCGCAGTCTACGCGTTAATTAATCTCGCCCTCGCGACCCAATGTCCATTATTTTTCGCCTCTACCTTTTTTTTTCTTCATCGCGGAGAAGTGAAAGTGAGCCGCGGCTGAGCGAAGGATAGATTTTATGTATATTCGCTCGGAGCGCAATCGAGTGTGTGTGTGTGTGTAGGTATGTAGGTGCAGCCGAAACGGCGCTTCGCGCTGATTTTCCTGCGCCGCTGAGCGAGAGTTTTACGGTCTTAAAACTCGCGTTCTAGACTCCCGAGGTTCTCGATTGCTGAAGCAGATTTTTATCTTTGCTTTGAGAGGATTAAAGTTGTTACGGAAAAACAATAGTGTTAGTCAATATGTAACATAATAGAATACGTCTGGATATTCTCGGCACTTATCTACTTACAGAAATAAAAAAATAACTAATAAGACTTATCACACCACTTTAACATTCTCACAGCCATTCTTCACTCAACATTCCACAAAACTATCCCTAAAAAAAGCGTCGGAAAAAAATCTCTCACTACAAGCCGTCGACGCGCAAATTTTCGCTCTCGCTTTCGCTAACGACGTCCTCCTTACACCCAATCTCGCCTGCGCTTACCCAAGAAACGCGCGCATTACAGCGCCGTCGTCGCGATTAATCACTGCCCACGCGCTCCTGCTTTTCGGAGCCTTTTACTCTCTCCCCGGCTCGCTCTTAATTAAGACGGCGAATCTTAAGCTTTTCCACACCGCCTGGCTCGATTTTTTCGCAATTACACGCGCGAGCCCAGCTCTTTGTGCTTCCGCGCTAGCAGAAAGATGAAAAGCTCGCGTAAATAAACCGCTAGGCAAACAGTATACAAGTCGATTTCCCAATCGACAGGCGTGAATCACGAGCCGGAGAATCCGCAAGCGGCGAAAAATTATAGAATCCAGAATCGCGGGACCATAAATCGCCGAGTCGAAAAGACAGGCTGGAGAGCTCTCTAATGAGGTGTGTTCGCACTCGGTTAGCTCGCGATTTATATCTGGCTCGCTCTCGATATTAGCCGCGATTTCAGCGCGCTCAACTCGCTAGCTGGTTCACTTACACGGCTGTAAATCGTCTTTCCAAGTATACCAACGTATATTTTCAAAAAGCGCAAATTTAAAATCGCGTTAATCTCGGCGAGTTACATTACAAATTTCAGCCGTCGCGAAAACAAAAGAGACAGCGAGCTTGCAGGCATTACGGGGCGAAAGTAAACGCGCCGGCTGCCTGTGACGCGAGAGTATACATCTGCATTAAACTCGGAGGCGAATCTTGGCGAGCGCGGCTGAAGCATTATTACGCCGGGGAATTAGGATTTCGCGTCGTAGCCGAGCGAGCTTTGTCGCGCGTTGGGTAATGTTTTGAGATTAACGCCTGTGTTGTTGAGGGATTCTGGATTGTTTATTCGAGTTGGTGAGATGGGTTTGAATATAAATATGGATTTTTGTTGGGATTGAGGTGATTGTGAGACGATTTCTGTGAGGCTGGCACTTACTGTACTTTCTAGCGGGGGAATGGAACTGGGTTGGCCGGAATCGTCAACGCTTACCTGGAACAGAAAATAATAAAACTTTGGTTATTATAGTTGCGGGGAGAAAGTAAGTCGAGATAAAGGATTGTTAGGATGATAAAATTTGAAGTGGCTCGGGTGGTTTTAAAGAACTTTGCCGACTTTTTTTTAGAGCTGAATTTATTTAAACGAGTGCACCTTTTATTTTCTAGGATTACTTGATACGGTAGATTAAACAAATACAAAGTTTCGAATAGTTTTCTTTTTGCTTTTAAAACAGTAATGAATTTACATTAACTCGCAATTTGCTTTAACAGAATGTATTAAAACTTCATTGTCCCAAATTAGCAATCTAATTAACATCGCAAAGGCAAAAAGTCAACACAATTAAGAAAAACAAAAAGAACTCATCTCTCCACACAAAAAAGCTCCCAAGCTCCAAGCTCAAAACCTCTTGGCAAAAACTACAAAAAAAAAACCATCAACGCCGCGCCAGCAGCTCGCCATCCAAAACAAACGAACACCCCTTCCCCCTTCTTTTTTTAATGAGCGCAGTCTACAACGGGCAAGCGCGAATAAATCACGCGCTGCGAAATAAAAGAGCTTCGCGCCCGCCGGAAAGGAAAGGAAAAATCGGCGGGCCCCACGGGGCGATTTGTCAATTTCCTCGTCTCTCTCTCTGCGCGCCCGGCGCCCCCCGCGAAATCGACGCGCTGCAGCGCCACGTATGCAGCGCGCGCGCACGCCAGCTGGATCAATACCGGCGCGCGGGCGAAGCCCGAGAGCTGGACTAGGCTGGGGGAGCCGGTGCTTCGGGTGTAGAGCTGGGGTGGAAGCTCGCGTCCGCGCAACAAGTTTTAGGAGGGGCGGGATATTAAGGAGGGGTTCTTTAAGGGGGGTTTGTTTGGGAGGTGGTTTTCGGGTTTTTGTAGGTGGTTGAAGGTGGGGTTGGATTTTGGTTGTGTATTTTAAAATTATTGTTTATTGCGAGGTGTAAAATAAAGTAACTGACAAACGTAACAAAAATTTAGGTAGAAACGGTTTTAAATATCCTTTGTAACGGATGCCCTTAATCTGAAACAATTGTTCTGATAAAATATTATCTTAGAAAGGTGTTAACTAGATTGCTTGAAAGCATGTTTTTATCTCGTTGTTAACTAGAAGCTAAGTGCAAATACATTCGTATTTGACATGCAAAATGTTTCTCTTGAATTTATAAATAAAATCTGATCGATAGATTAAAATAACCAATAAGCCTAACTATACGTATAATTAGAAAATTTATAAACGTACACAATCCATTTCGATTTTAGCGTAATAGCACAATGCATAATCAATGAATTAAACCTACAATTCGTATAAAACCCGACCTCGTACCAAGAACTAGTTCGTACCATGACAGAACCTCCACGAACCGCCTGCCCGCGATATACTCAATAAAAAGCCCGGAAAAATGCACCGAGTAATACAGAAATAAAATAAAACCAGCCCGCGGATCATCAAGTCGTAAAAGGCAACGTTCAATTATCTCAAACTACATGACACTAAAGCACAAGAAACCGCTGGACTCTAACGCATGTCAAGCATTCCTCGAGCGCAAACTAAACCTAAAAAGAAAAGAAGTCACAAGCGCGACTAAAAATAAGAAGCTCATAGACCGCGTTATAAAAGGCAGCATTCAATTAGTATGGTTATACACGAAACTTGCAAAAAGCCTGTATCTCGGATGAATTTTACCGTCACGAGTACACTAGAACGAAAGTAAAAAAAAAAAAGTTGCACGATGCGCGCGCCTCCGACTGTTATGGAACGAGTTGCGTGCCTCTGCATTCCTCGGATCGCTCGCGCACGATTCGCCGTATTAGCGTGTAATACGTCGGCTTTTTTCGCGCTAAAAGTAAAAGTACACGGCTTGTTTAATCCCCCGAATCGCCGTTCAAAATGTAGTTTTCCAAGCTCGTGTCTGGCACAATCGGGCCTGTAACCACTGCGCGCGGGAGGGCAAAAATTAACTCCTCCGGCTGAATGCGCTCAATCAAAAAGCCATGGCTGGCCCTAATTTACGGGCGCATGGCCTGCGGGCCTATTTATTAGAGCAGCCTATCGTACGCCTAATTACACGTGGAGCCGCAGAAATTACACGACTGCGCGGTAGTAGACACTGAAGCGATGACTGTAATAACGCGGCTGGCGTAACGGTAGTGTCACGCGCGTGAGCACGCGGTTTTTCTAGGGTTTTTATGGATTATTTTATTTTTGGAAAGCTTGGTGATTGAGGGTGTTGGTGATATAAGTTTGCGGATCGGAGTAGTTGGTTGGTTTCTCTGGAAGGGGATTGTTGATGTGTGGTGAGATGAAAAAATGAGTATGTAAAAGGAGACTGTGGATGATTTTATTGAATTTTTTATGACTGGGCATTCGGCTTTTTAATCTTTGTTTATAGATAACAGAAAAAGGAATATATGCTACTGGAAGAATCATTGAAACATTTTTTTATCAATATAAGCAAATTTAAATGTCATAAGTCAACGTTTATTTATAACTTCAAAAGCAGATTAATCATTCTATTTTGGTCTTTCATTTTAAAATTTCTCTTATTAACCCTAATACTCGCGGCGTTCTATCTCTCACGAGTGCAGCGATGGCTCATGTATTTTAACCGCGATGCATCATCGCCCTGATGCGAATCAATTTATTGACTTCCACGACCTCTCAAATTGAAGTAGATGCATACTTTGTCTCTCTTCTGCAATTTTACCCATCCGCTCCACCTAAAGCCCGCTAATGAATATAATTTATTTGGGTATCATTCGAAATTCACGCTATGACTGAGAAGTCAATATTACCAATTAACAGTTTTTTTAGCCAAGGAATATGAAAATACATTTCCATTTTACGCGACTAAAATCCACGGTGAAAATAAATCCTTAATCCACTCAACTCTATTTCTATTTCCAGTCCACGTTACATTTCCAACCCTCCGCTCCATCATAATAAAATCCTCACCTAAACCTAATTAACCAACAATAACCACCCAATCCACCAGCTCTCCCCAAAAAAGCTCCTCTCGCTCGCGATTCGAACCCAATCAATAAAACCATCTCTCCGGACAACCAATAAACAACATCCTCTCGCCGAAACGGTGAAAAGAATCGGAAAAAGAGAGCCTCGCCCCTCGCGTACGGGGACATTTACAAATGGTATATACTCCGGGCGACGCCCTTTAACGAGTGATTAATACGCGCGGGCATAAAGCGCACCTTCCTCGCTTCTTTTCACTGCCGCGCTGAATTCGACGGGCGACGAGCGTAAAGCGAAAGAGGGTTATCGAATTAATTCCGATCCTGTTTCGTGCCGGACCGATGGCTGTAGAGGCAGGGATCGAGTTATCGGAGTGGAATGGATCTGCGCGCGAGTGCCGGTGACGTTATTAGGGTGTTTTAGAGCTTTTTTGAGCTTTTTGTTTTTTACTTTGGATTAGCGAAGATTACTGTGTGCGTTAGTTTTTGTCGTCTTGGTAGTTACGTCTGTTACTACTGAATTATTAGCGACAGATAATAAAGCGCGATTTATTGCGAATACTAGACAAGAAAAATTACAATAATTTAAGCTCTGACAATATTTGAATTTACAAAACGACTTCATGCACATTACGTTATTCAAATAATCAAAGCATCCGCATAGAAACAACGAAGCCGAATAATCGTTTATTAAAACAAAAAGGAAAAAATGCCAATACCCAACGCCATTCTCCGCTTGGCCCAATTAACGCGACCCACTTGAGCGGAGCCAATCAAACCGAACGTTAAAAACAAAATTAGAATTACAAAGCGGCAGCTTGGCGTTTTTAAATCCAGCAGGAAGCCGGGCCGCACAAAAGCCTAACCTACTTATGCAACAAAGTCACGAGCCGTCCGTTTTCGCGCACATCCGCGCTCAATACTCCGGCAGCGCGATCAACGACCGCAATAATCCATCATAATGGTCCAATCAGAAGCGCAAAACGCATCGGCGAGCTTTTGCACTGCGATTGGGCCGGGTTCATGAGGTTTAAACGAGGGAACGTTGGTTGGAATGATGGGAAGAATGAGGGGAGAGGAGGGATGGGAGAGGGGTGGGGATTTTTTGCAAGGTTATTGGAGGAGTTGGAAGGGAGTATTGAGGTGCAGAAGAAGTGAAATTTTTTTATGGAAGCTGTAGATGGATGTTGAGATTGTCATTCGTCGGCGAAGGTGCGCGAATGAATTATAGTAATTTAATTAGCTAAGTATTATCTTTAGGTTAGGTATTCATAATTAAAATTAAAATAGTATTGTTTATGATTAGTAAATGAAAAAATTGTTCTTCATTTAAATAAGTAAATAATGATCGAGTGAAATTTCGTTTGCTTATCCTGGCTTTCTAAAAGAATCGGATTGAAAAGAGAAATTACGATAGATTAATGAGCTGAAAAGATAGTTCGATAGATTCAAATCATTAATTAGTTTATTTTTAGTACTACTTATTCTAAATTTCTAATTGCAACACGAGAAGAATCATAAAATCATCAACGTCTCTATCACGTCGAAACAAAACCAAAGTTTGCATTCCCACAAAAACCTCCACATTATAAATTCAATTAATCTCCCATAAAGGAATCAAATCATTCTAAAAAAACCCACCGCAAAAAAGCCCATCCGTCGAAAGAAAAAAGCAACCAAAAAACCCAGGCGCGCAAAAACAATCATCAATCGCTCACGAAGAAAACGCCTCGATCCAGCTCTCCTACCGCGCTCGGACTCCTCTACAAGTCGCTATCCGCAAAAGAGAGGAAAAATAGAGACGGAATGAGGTATTGCAGGTTGCGGGCTCGCCGCGAAGGTTTTCCCATGCGCCTTTTAATGCATCCCAGGCTCGCTCGCCGCGCGCGCGAGCTCGCAGTTTCGCAATCCGAATTAGAAAGCTCCCGAGGCCAAGCGCGATGCATCTGGTTATTTAACGTGCACTATTGCTGCTGCTGGAGAGCGGTTTTATGCGTCGATGTCACGAGAGAGTAGGTCTTTTATGAGCGGTTGGACGAGGCGAGGGATTAATGAAATTTTCTGTGCCTTTTTTTCGTGCTGGATATGGGATGTATGAGTGTTTTGCTGGGGTATTGTTTAGAGTTCTTTTATCGTTGAGACACGGATGTGTGACAGACTTTATTTATGGCGCGTGCTGCTAATAGCTGGAGAGAAAAAATTTCAGTTGATTTCCTTACTTTCTTTAATAATAAATAGCGAAAATGCCATCGTCATTAATACACGTATGCATACGCTACTTTTTGCAGCTGAATTTTTTTTTTAAATTAGCATGCAGGTGTAAATAAAAACTACGTTCTACTACTAATTTGAAATTTAACGATACTTAACTACACCTAATTAACCCGACACCGATTACGCAAACTATCAATTAATTAACTTATCAACCAGCTTAACAACTCTAAAACCGATATTCCTTGCGCAATCCCGGCAATTAATTTCCCAGCCTCAAAAGAGCAAATCAGCCCGAAAACCGCGAAACACTTAGCCGAGCAATAAATTACAAAACGCCCGAGCAACAACCGAGCAACAGCTCCCCGACAAAAAGCCCAAGAACCGCTCGATCAATTAAACAGCGGCAAAACAAACAGCTCGTGCATCTCGCTCTCAAAAGGAACAATCGAACCTCGCGTATATGTACCCACATATCCTCGAGAAAATCCCGCATGCCTCTCGGCGCAACAAAAACTCTCAATGTCAATAAACGCCGAGAGCCGTCGTACGGCAAAAATCGCGGCCTGACGTAAGAAAAAGCCGCTTTGCGTTTGGAGAGGAGGAAAAAAATGGCAGAGGAGGGGGGGGGGAGAGGCGTTGCGTAATGGCGAGGAATTCGTGAGCGGCGTAACGTTAACGGTAACGAGAGCGCGAGAGCGGTCCCATTCACGAATGCGTAATTTCACTTTCACGGTCATGGTCGTGGCCGAAACCGGTGCGGGCCTCGCGGCCCGGTGAGATGGAGGAGCTGGTCTGGAGGCAGGAAGTGGAGGAGGTTTTGTTTTTTGGGTTGGGTGGAAGGAATTTTTTTTTGAAATTTTTAGGGTGAGTATTGGTTTTTGTTTGATGATTTTTGTTTTGTTTTATGATGGATTATTACAGTAAGCTAATTTACATACTAACGAAACTACTAGATAGTTCGTAGCTAACATTTGGAGAGCTTAAAGCTGTGAGTTGTAAATTTTATTTAACTGTCTAAGACTCGTATAAATATTATCTCTCCTCAGGAGTTTTCGAAAATATATTCTTTGTCAATACCCGCATTATCTGGACTTATTGTGTGTTTCCGCGAGGGACATGTAAGACAAGTAGCGATATGCAAATGTGAAAATAAAGCTCGCTGTAAATTTAGAATTACATAAATCTTAACATCGCTTAATTTCGTAACGTTCAATGGGAGTGTTGAATAATGTATGCAGAAAACATAAGTGCTCATCTAAGATCGCTGTGTCAACTTCAAGATAATATTATTCAAAGCTATCCCACTGTGTTCTAAGCGAACTAATAAGATTAAGCGAAGAAAAGTGCGCGTCTGGAGTGCTGGAAAATACATGCATACTATTGCGACATTTGAAAACAGAGAATTTGCAAGATCAATATCAACCTGATATTGCGACAACATTGTTATCGCCGAAAGAAATCGTTGCGATCGTATCGCTGGAAAAATGTTTATTAAGACAACAAAAAACACTTTAAGACACTACTGTTCCCTTTCTTTCACAAAGCGTCTCACCGCGCTGACACAAAACAACAGTCTCTTGCAAAACGACCGACACCTCCGTCAACAATACCAGAAGAATTCGCCAACTCCGCATCGAGCCGCACAAAACCTTGCGAAACCACCTCTAAATCCCCAACCCGTCCACAAAACGTGCAATCCACGGTAATTTTCGCCCGCGTAGCGGCAGCAGGTAGCCTCATCCCTTATTAGAAAGCCATAACGTCGCGGATAACAACGAAACAAAAGTCGAATGCAACAGCTCGCGGATGAGATACGCAACGAGCTCACCGCCAAGATTTCGTGCTCCCATGCCCTCGGGTCATCCCGCGGCGCGAGAATAAAACGCCTTTCGCGAGTGGTGAGGTACACGAGAGAAAAGTGGAGTTTCGGAGAATCCGGGTGTGGGCAGCGCTTATTAGGTTTGATAACTGAGATTACCTCGGAAATTTCGGCTCGTAAGAACGTTATTATTACGTTTATTATGAACCCAAAAACGCTCCAAAGTATCGCTCGAAAAAACCTGTCAAAATCGAAACCATCAGCGTACCTGCTCTACCCCCAGAAATATTTAATTCCAACCCGCGCGAAAAGGCCTCACTCTGTAACAAAGGGAACAACCCTAGCCCCCTCCGCGCTATTACAATACAGCGCCCTTAATAGGCGAGACAAAAGCGGAGACGCGGGGGAGAGAAAAAAAGCGGCTAGGAGAGAGAGCGAGAAAAGAAGAAGGGCCGCTGTGCGCGCGGATCATCATCCTGTTAGCCACTCGAAAAAGCTCGCGGCTTATCGCGCGGAGATAACGACGCGGCATTCATGTGTATACGTGCGCGTTCATTAATCTCTCGCCGCGATGCACAATGAGATTCGGGCGTTTTTGACGACCGGCTGATGTTTCTCTTTGGAAGCTTTATTTGGGGACGTTGTTTTCGAGGGATTTTTCACTGGTGGGTTTGGCTGGGTTTTATTGGTGAAATTTTGAAAATGAATTTTGGTAGAGTGATTTGGCTTGTGAATAATGAAAATGTAGCGTTGATAACTGTGAAATCTCCAGTTGAAAGGTACTGACGTCAATGCTAATACAAAAATCAACGCTTCTAATGAATAACCACTATACGATTTTATCGGTTAAATTACATAATCAACCGTTCACTCCTCTCAGCTGTTTCGGCTTTATCTCGAAATTACGAGGACCGGAAAATTAGTCGCGAGTTCAACGCTTTTTATCACGAGCTTCTCGACAATTCTGTGAGAAAATTCTCTTCTTCTTCCCAAACCTCTCCTTCTCTACGATATACAACCTATCTATAAAAAAAAAGTATTGCGGTAGACTCAAAACTATTCTTATCACATGCGGTCGTACCTCCCGCTTATCACCTCCCGCGAGATGTAGCTTCACGTTTTGCTTTCCACTTCTGACCTTTTCCGGCACTCACGATAAAATTACTATCCATCGTAAAATAACTTAAGCGTCTCACTTTGCCCGCTTCGCAAAAATAAATTACACTACCTCCGCGTAAGGCGGCCTTATTGACTATTAAAAAACTTCAAACGCGCCTTTGATCGGAGGAACTTCGTATAAGTACTTTTCCCATAAACGCGCCGCGAGATGCGCGACTATATATACACCTAAAGGAAAAAAAGGAAGGGAGCGCGCTATCGACTGCGTGTTTACGGCGGCGTCCTATCGATCGGCTCGCCTCGTATGCATAACGCCAATTTTTTTAGATTGCTCGAACGTACGGCTTCAATTTTGGGATTCAATTTTGGTCGAAATCGCGTTTGAAATGATTACGCTTTTTTCTTTGGGTTGGTGCGTGTTATCGTCGGAGCGATTTGACGGGAATAGAAAACAGAAGAGCTTGCGACGGGAGGAATTAGAAGTGCGCGTTCCCCTATAGTCTGGGAGCTTGGTGTTCTATGCATAAAATCTAATACTGTCTTCTTGTTTCGAGGAGCGTCTTTATGCGAAAAAAGTCGATTTCGCGAGCGTCTGTTGTGGGGTTTTGAAGATATGGTGATGGAAGCTCGCTTGCTGCGAGTAGATAAGTCGTCGGGCGTAAAATTGCTTTTTTTCGTGTAAATTCGGTGGTTGCTACTTTTTAGCATTTCGTTTAGTCCTCTGACAAAGTAATTTTTTCAGTGAAACTAAATGTAGACAAAATCCTTTTTATCTTCTATTCAATTTAGAGTAGGGCTTTACAATACAAAGCAGAGCTACACTGTCACACATTTACACAAAAGTCTTGTGGTAATACCTTAAAAACAAACAATCTCTAACAGAAACCACGTTAACAGCCTAACTTTAAAAAGAACCCGCGAATCGCAAAGTTTCAGAGTTTACAAAAACACTTAAAACCCTCGTCCATACATTCACGGCCGTCTTTATTACGTTCCTCAAAAAAGGGTCGAATGCAAATAGGCTCTCGCTGTCGTAGGTGCTAATGAGGGTCGCAAATCCGATTTTCGAGATACACGCCACACAAACGCTCGCAAAAATAAAGACAAGCTCAGCTGGTTCGAAAATTTTCAAAAGGACTCCCGTCGAGACACATTGCCTCGACTATTTTATTGTCACTGCGGTTTTCTACGCTCCATCCCTTATGAGGGTCTGTACTCGTGCTCGGAATGCACGAAAGTCTAAGGGCTTTTCTAATTGTGCCGGGAATCAGTCGGAGATGGGCGGCGAGCTAATTTTTTTTTTCCTTGAAGGTCGAGATAACGGCTTGGGTTTGGGGATTTTTTTATGGGCCGAGGTATTTGAATAATTGCTTCGGCTTGTGTGCCGAGAGATTTTTCATTGTGATTCGCGGTAGAAATGTAAATAGAGCCTATTGCTGAAAGAGATAGATAAGTAATCTGCAAACATTATTCGAAATTCCTTATCGCTTAAGCTTTTTAAACTATCTTTACGCAAATTGATAATGCATGCATTTGTACGCAAAGATAATCTTTAATGATACCTCTTTAGAAAAAGACTCGCCGATAACTTTAATGATATTCTTATCGGTGTATTGAAATGCCTTGAAGATAGAAGTCGGAAGTTATGAAACTCTAAAAATTTTCAAAAGCTATAGTCTGCTAAGAATACGTATATAGATACCGATATGAATACGTCAAGCGTTAAAGCTAAATATGAAAAGCACACGCGAGCTGTGAAATATTTATCGCTCGGTCTCGCTCCGCATCGATTTATAGTTTTTCAGAAAATTCAATTTTCCACGTGCCAATCATTCCGCCAACCCTTTTACACAATCCCTCAATAAATCCATTCAACAAATCCATTGTCCTGCAAATATTATCTCTCACCCCACGCCTACAAAAACCCTCCCACACAATTTTTCCATTCCAAAACCTTCGCTTCCACAAATCAACCTCTCCACCGCAGTCATCTAACCACACCGAAAAAAAAAAATCTCCGAAAAATCGCGCATCCAATCGGCCGCGCCAAGTGCGCAAACACTCGGGCTCTCAGCGATGGGCCGGCGCGATTAGCACAACAGCAGCAGCAGCAGCGGCAAAAAGCGCAATCGATACGCCGCCGGATATTCTGGCCTCCCCCGCGCGCGAAAAAGAGCTCCGCGTATTTTCCGCGTCGATTTTTCCCACGCTCCGAAAATGCGCGTTCAACGACCCCGCGACGGGTGGAAGGAGGAGGAAAAACGCCTCGAGAGAGCGTAGAGCGAGGAGAATTTTCTTGGCTTTTTTTGAGGAGTGACTGGTGCGTTTGCGGCTCCTTGGAGTTGGATTAGTTTCTGGGGGGATGGGTGGGTTCTTGGGAAAAACGATAGCTGCGTGGAGGTAAATCAATTGTCGGATGGTGTAATTTGTTCGGTGTTTTGTTTCTGTAACGGTGGATTTTGCAGCGCGCTTTTTGCGAGAGATAAAGAGTGATGAGAGTTAATAACTTTTAGAAAAATACTCCTAATTACAGTCTCGCTTCACACACCGTATCCAATGCGCGAAGTAACACAACGAAGCGTGAAATTTTCACATTATAATAAACCCAACCACTCGACGCTTAATCAAAACTAACACGCGACGAAATCACGTTCACGCCTCGATTTATCGGCAATTAAACATCAGCAGACCGCAGTATCGTACGTGAGAAATCTCGGGCGGAAATCAAAAAGCCATATTTCCTGGCGTTTTCGCTGGCGGCGGTGATGTCACGGCGGAAGCGCGAGAGAGCGAAGAAACCGAGGCGCTCGACAAAAGAAGTGTCAATATCGACACCTCGATCGGGCGCTCGGCCAAGATGTATGACGTTTGTTTACAAATTATATCAGAGCTCAGATACCGGCGCTGCTTTAAAGCGGCGAGCCTGAACTTTTGCACGCTAATTGATTGTACGGACGTGATGAGAAGTGCAACGTTTCCATTGGTGGTTATTAATTTTTTTTTTATCGGAAGCGCGGTGAGGATTGAGATGTAGATTGCGGGGAAGAAGTCGATTTTGTGTGCGGGCCGGCGCAATTGGAAAAATAATGATAAGAGATAATTGTGGAATTTTGTGGATTGGAGAGTAAGGAAAGAGTTTTGGAAGTTGTTGATGAAAAGTTTAAGATTGATCCGTTTCGAATTTTGAAGAATATATAGCTCGAGAGCTGGTTTGGCGGTAAAAAATTCATGAAACGTTGAATTTTTAAAGTATAAATTTTTAATATCTTGAACACTTCTAGATTGCCAATATTAAAGTCATAAATGTTGAGAAATTTCATTATAAATATGGAAATAAAAAAATAAAAATAACTAGAGATTTATAAAAAAATATAAAATGTAAGCTCCTCTTATTTCTTTCCTCGAAAACTGTAAGTTAAAGACTACTTCTTTCAAGAATCATAAAATTTCGCAACGAGGAGTGTAAAAAGAATATGTACTTTAAAGTAGCTTTCCCAAGATTTTCTCATCCTACAGGCGAACAAAAGAAAAAAAGAGTAAAATCAAGATGCGAATCGGCTCAAAAAAGATACAGATAATACGTGCAGAAAGGAAGAAAGAATATTTAAAAACCACGAGATAAAAATCGCACGCTACTACCGAGTGATAAATGCAGAACGAAAGAGAGAAAAGAAACAAACAAAGATAAATTATCGAAGGAGGTTCAACGCTTTTATTTTGGTACAATCCAACGCTGTCGATTTTTCGCTCTCTACCTCGCCCAGGCGAGAACAGTTTTTTCAAAACAAATCGCTAATCAACGACCTGACACAGCTTTCTAATTTACCATTCGATTACTCTATTTAAAGTCCGCACAATCCCCGCGTTAAACACAACCGCCCGTCAGTCTCGCTTTTTTGACCTCGCAAATACACGTCACATAAAATTCAAATCAACTTTTTTCCCTCGCCACTTAATAAGCATCAAAAATGCAAGCACCCGTCGGCGAAATGCAGAAATAAAAGATCCGCTCGGTCGCGTTTAAAAGCGCGGAATCATCGCTAATGGCAAGTCGTTCGGCTGCTTAGGCCTCTCCAGCCTATTTCTAGCGATTTGCAATTACTCGGCTCGCTGTAATTTCTCGCGCGAGATAGTAGACCGTAACGCCGGCAGATGTGTATATATATCGAAGCCGAAATTGCGCGCGCATAATGCAGAGCGTATTTCTCCGCGCGGGTTTAATGGACTATGGCCGCGCGCTAGGTTTAAATGAGTAACGGGTCGCGTGCCGAGGCTGGGGTATGATTTATTAGTGAGAGCCTGGGTGAGGATCGGGGGTTGGGTTTTAATGCTTATTGTTGGAGGATTGAGCGGGTGGGTTTTGCGAAAGAATCGAAAAAATGTATAGTGGTTTATGTTTTATATGGAATAGGTAGAGGCGCATCGAAATTCTCAAACCGAAAGCGCAACAAAGAAGCATCAAAGAGTTATAATCTCACTTTTCAAGAACAGATGTAATAACAAAGGATGCGCGAGTGAATCAGCGATGAAAAAAAGAGCCTCGAGCGCACAATATGCAGCTTTGTGCTAGTATCTCCGCGGCTCTGTGTGCGTGAGGCACCTACACAATGCGCGCAATCGCCTCGCAAAAAAGGAGCCTTCATCGAAATTGCTATTTTGAATCCCGTAAAGCTGATACTGACGGTCGACGGTAAAATAGAAGTTTACTTTAAACGGGAGCAATATTATGCCAGTGTTATTTGATTATTGCAAACGCTTTTATGTAATTGTCAACAAATATCGCGTGCGTCGGGAAAGTGGTAATCAATTCGTAGCCAGCAAAAAGTGCAGTGGCATTAAAAATTAATTTTTTGTATAGCATATAGCGTGTAGTATGATAATTAAATGCGATTTATAAGATCCGTATCTTTAATCACATGCATTCATCTTCTCATGCTAATGCAGGTATCGTTTTCTTTATTTCAAGTTCGAAACGGCATGGAATTTCAAAGTCACGCATAGGATTAAAGCAACAATCAAGAATCTTTCGATAAAAAAAAATCAATCAACATCATAAAAGCGTTTATACAATCCAATCACAATCAACCGCAAACATCTCAATCACGAATCACCACCAACCCATAAAAAAAAAAGCCATCCTCCCAAAAAAGGCACATACCTGTCTGAACTCTCGGAGCTGTCGTATCGATCGACGCAGCGCTTCTTGGCGCAGGGCCCGACCAGGGTATCAGCGCCTCCATCATCCGCTACCGCCGAGGACGCCGGCGCTGCTCTCGCCTTGGCACCGGCCTTCTTCTCCGCGGCGGTCGCTGCCCTCGTCGACTTCCTCTTCTGCTGCTGATTGTCCTGAAGCATCGTCACGTCAGCGTCAACGCTCAGCAGCTCCTCATATCTCACTCCAAGCTCGCTGGCACCCACCTTATCCTTATCCTTCTTAAAATCCTTCCTTACACCACCCACAGCACTCGCTGCTACAACCGCACCACTAGACACCTTGAGCTTCTTGCTGATCGCGATCTCACTGCGCTCAACCAGCACCACGGCACTCGCGATCTTCAGGCTCGCCGAGCTGCTCAGCTGCTCATCGAGCTCGGCTGGCTTGAGCTCGAGACCGGCCGAGTGCTGGCGCGTACCGCGTCTATCTCCGCTGCTTCGTCTGGCTATATCCTCGCTGGAGGAGTGCCTCTTGCCGCCCATGATGGACGCGATGCTGCTGCTGCTGCTGCTGCTGCTGATGTCGGTGCGTTTATGACGCTCGCGCGGCACCCTCGCGCACTCGGCGCTCGCGCTCAGCTCTGCGCTCGACGACGACGATTCTTCAGCGGCTGACGGCCCGTCTGCCATCTTGGGAACGAACGCACTGAGCCCGCAAGCCAGCTAGTACGGGCGAGCCGCCGCCAAAGAGTTCGATCCCCTCTACTTTCCGTGTGAGTGTGACTGTGTGCGCGCGCGCGCTGGAGGAGCGGCTCCCCCCGTCGCCGGGAACAAGCTGCCCGGCTCTCTCTCTCTCTCTATCTTGCTTGCTCTGCGTGGGTAAGGGAGACGGTCATGTTGCCGGTCACGCGCCGGGTAAGGGGGACTGCACGCGAGTAGAGGAGTGTGAGCGGCGTGCTTTGGGCTTTAAATTCATTGTGAAGGGAGGAGAGCTGGGTTTTTGGTTGTGGGTGGATGGTTTGGGAGTGGGGTTGGAGGTGGTTTTGGTTTTTGGGATTGGGTGGTTGGTGGCGTGTTGCTTGTTGTGATGTGTTTTTTTCTTATTTTGGGTGTTGAGTGGTTTGTTTTATCGGGCTGATATGGATAGGAGGCTAATCGTCTGTTTTTACGGAGTATCTTAAGACTGCTGCAGTGTGATTATTTTTATACATTGTAATACATTTTTGAACGTTTTATAGAGATAATACTGTTTTTATTTTGGAGACACGAAGATTTTTAACGTCACAACGTCGTAAAAATTTTTAAAATAATGGTAAAGTTTAAGAAACGGAAGAGAGTTTCACAAATGTAAATTTTTTACGTTATCAAACCTGAGTAATTTTAAAAGTTTTTATTTAAGTGTATTACATCACTATTGGATCAATATTTGAACAATATTCAAACAGTATTCTGACAATATAAAAATGATATTTAATTGAATATTATGTTAAAACATAAGGCATTTTTAAATATGTCGTTTCTTTCAAAAATTTGTACGTTTCTTATTATTGAACACTCACTACAGCGAAAAAAATCCTTAAACAATAATTCATAAATTTCTATGTTGTCTGACCAACTCTTCTGAATCTACTTATATTAAAAGCGCTATTAAACATACAGTAGTAATAACTAAAATTAACCAGACAATGAGCTATATTTTTGTGCTTTAAAATATTAATTTTAAAATTATCTTAACAAATGGAATGAAATTCTTCTTAAAATCTTGCAGTAATAACCGTTAAATAATTTACGTAATGATTAGCAAAAGCCACATAAAACTGATAATACATATGACATCAATTTTTATTGAAATCATAAAATAAGAAAAAACTAAAAGCCAATCAGTAATAATTCCTCATCATAAGTGTTAACATACTTTACAAATAGAATTTCTGAAAAACTATTCATAACTCTATACTAAATCCTCAACTATACCTCATTAATTCTTCCCAATCGCAAACGCTCAAACCTATAAACAAAAAGCCTCAAAAATCCAACATCTCCCACACAACATCATCGAGCAGCGGATGCACTGACCGTCCGTGACCGTCAGGCTCTCGTCACTCCTCGCTGCGCTTCCCACCACCACCGCCGCCGCCGCCGCCGACAGCACGGCGCGCGCTTGCATGTGTATGTGTGCGCCCGTAGAGGCAGCCTCCACTCCTGCGCCGGCTGGTCGAATGTGTACAAGCCCCACCAGGGGCCTACGCTCGATCGCGCGCGCATGCGTCCCTGCTCTCTCTTTCTCTCTCTCTCTCTCTCTCTCTCTGCTGGGAGCGCTTATGTATATACCTATATACGCGGGGGGATTTTCATTCGCGAGTCTGGCATTCGTTCGCTCTCTTCCTAACTATCTCTCTCGCTCGCTCTTTCTTTCTAACGCGCTCCGCGCCTTTATCGTTCGCTCTCTCTCCCTCTCTCTCTCTCTGTCCCTCCGCTTCGATCTTCGGCCTCTTTCTCTCTCTCTCTCTCTTTGGTCTCATGCTCTTTCCTTCTCGGTTATGCTGCAACGCTAGTCTCTCCTTCTCTCTTTCCTTCTCGACGCCGTCTCTCTTTTTCTCGCTCGGTGCATCGCCATCGGCTCTCCTTCTCCCGTGCACTGCGCGAGGCTAGCTCTCTAGCCCTGCTTATAGACTCGCGCGTCTCGCGTCTCTCCCTCTATCTTTCTCTTTCTCTCTCTGCCATGTTCTTTCTGTGTCATTACCCTCTCTCCTTGCTTTCTGTACCATTGCACCTCGGATTCTCTCTCTCTTCTCCTTCTGTACCATTAACCCTTCTCTCTCTCTCTTTCGCTCTATCTATCTCTCTTTCTTTCTATCTACTTTACCCACTCTCTTTCTCTCTCTTAACCACCTTTTTGCGCTCCTCTTCTTTATCACTCTCACCTGTTCCTCTCCTTCTCTCTTTCTGTCTCTCTCACTTCCACTCTCTCTCTCTCTCTCTCTCTCTCTCTCTCTCTATCTCTCTCTCTTTCTCTCTCTATTCTCTCTATATTCTCTTTGGATGGAGACGCGCCGCTGGAAGGTGAAGCTCCATCGTGTCTGGTGGGTGTACGAGCGAGCGCGCGCACGGCCAGCGCGTTTTCCGACACGGGCCGCTTGTACCGGTAATTGACACCCTCCGGCACTCGTAACTCGCCGGTAATTATTAGAGCTCCGGGGCGTGCACAAGAGAGAGCGAGAGAAATGGTGTATGCTTTAATTTATATCGCGCCCGGTATATGAGCCAGAGAGAGAGGTTGGTGTAGTTCTGAAACGGGAGACTTGGTAATGACTTCCATAAAACTATCGAGATTGATGGAATCTGTGGCACCGTTCCTTGCGATGGATAGACTTTTGAAGGCGGTGTATAGTCTGGTTTTCTTTTGGTTGAAAAGTTGTATCGCCAGGAGTAGTAAGGAGTTTTTGAATTTTATCTTTTGATTTTAAACACTAAGTAAAATGCTTTGCCAGTCTGTTTAATAGTGTCAGCTCGTCTGACTAAACTCCGCCGTTTTCTACTTTAACAAAGAGCTCGACTAATTTCAACAAACAAACAACGAAGAATCCAAAAGACAATTAAAATGTCGCTAATATATTTTCTCATAAAACAGTTTCCCCGTTCTATCATATTTCCTCTCAACCTTGCCTCGTCGTACTACACATGACTCAAAGTCAACAGATGGTTCAAATATCGTTCGTGTACATCCAGCTCTGAAAATTAAAGCGATCGTTCACCTTCACCTCTCTCTCTCTCTCTCTCTCACTCTCGATCCCAACTCAAAGAGCAAACAGACCCAGCCTCAAACAAAATTATCTCGAGCGCACGAAAGCTCCCTGACAAAAAAAAAAAAAGAAATAGCAAAACAAAGCTCCAAGAGCGAAAAAATTTCGCTCGAAAACATCCGCAGCCGTGCGACGGCTACATGCCCAGAGAACGCTTGCACACACATATGCACGAGAGAGCGAGGACGTCGCTCTCCTCTTCTAATCAAACTGCAGCCTCCCCTACCGCTCCCCACTCTTCCTTCACCAGCAGGGTTAGGCTAGGCCGTGCGTATATACACGATCTCGTTTCTCGTGTCTCTCACCCCGAGTGCACGAACCTCGAGTAGGGGAACGGCGCGGAGGGGGGGGGGGGGGGGGGAGGGGAGTTCGGAGTAGCTCGGCGGCTGTCGGGACCGGGCGGCTCGTGCGTTTGTTTTGCTTTTTTATCGCTCTCGCGTGTGCCGCGCACGCGAGCGAGGAGGAGAGAGAGAGAGAGAGAGAGAGAGAGAGAGAGAGAGAGAGACAGAGAGAGAGAGAGAGAGAGAGAGAGCTCTGTGGATGAGCTTTGGAGTGGGTTGAGGTAGGATTGAAGTTTTTTGAGAGTTTTGGTGGATGAGGAGAGGTTTTTTAATGAGGAGGTTTAGAGTGTTCTATTGTGAACACGAAATTTCGTTGGAGTTATAAATTTTTAAGTTATTTTTAATTTAATCTGTTTGATCCATAAAATATTTTAGCTATATATAGATATATGGATTAAGTGATTTTATTATTAATTTTAGTCATTTAAAAATAAAAATTAGCTTTTTTTCATTAACTATTTCAACCATTGCCAAAAGTAATATAGCAATAAAATTAAGTAACAATCTATATTATTAACTAAGATAATATGTGAATTATTATATATTTTTTTTATTATTTTGTAACTTCAAAGTATAACTATCTTCTTCAGACTGTTTACATTCAAAATTTATAAAAAATATTGAACAATTAATGAATAAGATAATAGTATAAAGTAACTAAATATTCAATAGATAAAAGCGTTAAAGTAAGAAACTTCGAATAGTAAAAGAATGGATCGATATTATGTAAACGGATGCCTGATGTTCATGGGTTCCCATCGATCCCATCCGAATTCAACGAGTAGCGTCATCTCTTGGTCATATACAAAACTCATGCTTACACGAGGTATAGCAATCTCATATGATACATACAAATCGTTTTTGTTACGTTTGCTAACATTTATTTAAATAATTTGAATAATGCGCTATTCGCTCATTTGTCTCCAGATTTTAATGTATTATTTTATGTCTCTCGATCTTGTATTTTTCTTTTGTAAAGGGCCATTGCCCGTATAATAATTTAAATAAATAAATAAATAAATAAATAATGATATTTTGATTAAATCATTTTTTATTTAACAAAAAGTGCGGACGGTGTCGAGTAGCTTGAACAATACAATTTAATTGTACTTGTGAAATGATTTTGTATAAAATCGTAAACGGTCTATTTGTGCATAAAGTACTTACAGACGATACTCTTACAATTAGTCTTAGTTGTAATACAAAATTTTATGTTATTTACATTGCATTGATTAAGTAAAGTCACGGTCGTGAAGTGTTAATAAGCCTATTGTAAATGCCATTCAACTACTTACAAATACATAATACGTTCCTATTATGATAAAATATGGTTCTGATTAATTATGATGGCTTGAAAACTAACCACATTTACATATTTACATTTAAATCATACGAACATTTTTAGTTACAATAAAAACGAATACGCAGTAAAAATATTTGTTAAAAGCAGATTCAAAACTTTGGGTATTAACTTAAAATTTTAAGTTTCATTGGTGTCTATGATTGATAGAAATACCTTAAAACATAACAAATGCAGTCAATAATCAGACAGTCATTAATAAATTTCTGAAACTCTATAACACATTGCTGTATAAAATCATCTAATATATTTACATAATAACTCAACAAAGATTCTATGAGAAAAACTAAAGATGATTCAAGTAATTAAACCTTAAAAATTGTATACTATAATATTATAATAATAATAAAACAAATATTTTAAATTATAGAAAAAATTTTACTATAAATTTTTATATTGCACTATTTTTCTTTCTCAAAGAGAAAGATAGGTTTTCTACCATATCTATCAGTTGATAGATTATTTTAATAAAATAAAGCATTCGAATTATTTTATTACTAAAATGTCAAAAGCAATATAATTATGAATCTAATACATAATCAATGAATACTACTTTTAGTAAATCCAAACGCATATATTTTCATTTCTGTAAATTTTATTTTAAATTACGCAAAACACTTATTTCTAGCTTCTAGAAGACTATTACAGTTCAAATATCTGATCAAAAATTTATTTTGAAGTTTTGAACTTTTATTTATATAGAAATAGCTTTGTATGAAATCTTTCATATAAACATTATTATTTATTGTATTGTATTCATTATTTTGCAATTTACAAAAAATTGTATTACTTATGTTACAAAAAAGATTAATATTATGTTTTTATGGAATAAATGGCAACCTTGTCTCAGTGAAAGATAAAAGTCATTGCAGTTAAAAACAAGAAAAATGCTTTTATTTGTAGAAGTCTTCCTTTACAAGACTTATTCTACTAAATGTCTTCACCCTTCACAAATTATTTCACAAATTAACAATATTTTCTAAGTTTAACTGATGTAGTCAGCTGTTTTTATTTTTTAAATTTCAATTCATGTTATCTTTAGAATAATCAAAATTGTATATTTCTTGTAGAATGAGTCTAGTTTTGTAAGACTAAAGAAAGTGCGTACGTATGAAGTGTGCTCGTACTTGAAAAATCTGAATCAGCCAAGTCAAATTTTTTAATGAGTTCGAATCAAAAATTTGATTGGAAGGAATTTATACTGAATTTTTTCACATAAAGTCGGCTAATATACATAAATTGTAATTGCAATTTTTAACTCAATAATTTATAATATCATATTTTTCCCACCAACACGATTGTTCGAGTGCCTCGAGAAATTTTACTTTTTTCAAATATCCAACATGCTTCGTAATTCGATTAAGTCAAGTTTTAAATCCACTTAAATACCATTTTTCCAGTACTCGCACATTTCCACATAAAATCCATCATTATTTATGCTCAAATTCTTACAAAAAACATTTCTTTCAGAAATTCAGGAACCAACACTCCCCATCAATCTCTCATCAATCAAACTTTCTCAATAGTAGTCTTCAGTCGTAATTGAACTTCCCCAGTTCCTTTTTAATAGAAGCAATCAGCGGTACCGCTGGATCTTCCGGTCGCAGCTGCGAGTCAGCCAGTACGCGCACCACATCCACTTCAGGCAGACTGGGCCGATGAAAGGGTCCAGCGCTCAAGGGCCTCGAGCCCCAAGCACCACGAGGTCCCATATTGCCCGTCACGGGAATCGTCGGGTCGGTCTCTTGTAGTAGCGAAGTACGCGGTCGCAATCTGCTTTCTTCCTCTGGTGACATCACGGGACTAGAAAATAAGTCACTGCACGTTAGTAAATGCTTGCTCGGTCGAACTTGCATGGATAATATCAATGAAAATAAAAAGCTTTTTGTTTGGACGAAATTACCTCACGTGTGCCGACTTTCCACGAGCTTCACCGACACTAAGCGGGACGCGCTCCTGAAGTGCACCCTGGCCATCTGATTGAGCTCGTCTGTCGCTCGCGTAGCGCGGTGGCTGGGCCAGTCGCTGCACTGGCTGCTGTTGCTGGAACTTCGGCTCCGTTCCTCGACTATTGAAGAGACTGAAGGAATCTTCGAGCAGCTCGTTAAGCCGTCTACGTGCTCGTCCCACTGCTCCGCTAGTCGCGCGTCCAGATTCCAGGTCCGCTTCCGCCGGTGACGTGACGTAGCCTGGGAATGCGTTATGTCTTTTCAGGAATCGCGTGGGGATAGTTCTTGGGGGATTTAGTGGTAGTTAAGCAAAGTATATTCAGAGTTTGGGGTAGAGTAGAAGGCTGGATTTAGATTGAAAACATCATATTGAAATGTTCTTTGAGACGTTTAACTAATACTCTGAATTTACTTGCTTTCAAAATGATAATTTTATGATTATTGTAAAGAGATCATTACATAAATTAATTTATGACTTATTTACCTTCTACAGTTCTCTTCCTTTTTAGATCCCACACGATAGGTCCCAAAACTCCGGGATCTTTAGTCTCGCTTGATGCTCTCATAAAGTAGTGATCGCCATTCCCTTTCATGTAATCGTAATCTTTTATTTTCATTTCAGGAGATTCAAGTTCCAGGTCTAAATTTTTCACCTTAAAAATAAATATTTTAGAATTATGTTTAGAATCAACTCTAAATTAACTATAAACTATTTTAGGAATTAACAATTGCTTTTAATTTTTCTTTTTACACTTTGACTCTGGAGGCTATTAATGCAAAGTCTAAATAGTGACTTGAGTATCACGCGCGGATTTATAACTTCTTACTTATAAACTCAATCTTTTATATTTACGAAAAGAGATTATCGATTTCGTTCCGTCGATATTTTATGACACAGACTTCTTTTACTTTTCTTCCAAAAATATTAAATGTATAGTATGAATAAAAGATTTTAAAAAGATTGAAATTTTTTACGCAACATTCCAATATCTATTCCCACACCCACTTTGCCGAAATTCAAACATGTCCAGCCCAATCCCTAAAGTCCTCCAAAACTCAACACCTCTCCCAACACGCGTCCAAATCACTTTCTCTGATCCACTTACGATAGTGGGCTCGAGGACCTTGGAGAGAGGCTCGACGCTCCTCATATTAGGGAACTGCTTGCAGGAGGGCATCGAGAGGTACGAGTGCGGCGAGCCGGTCGCCTCCTCCGGCTGTCCGAAGCCCTTCTCCAGTGACTCTAGGGTCTCCAGTTTGTCGGCTTCCTCGACTGCCATACCACCGTTTCCCCCGGAATCCACAGAGTCGGCCGAGCGAGGACGATCGATCGCGTTGCCCCGTTGCATGCGCTTCGTCGTCGGCGCTTGTGGCCTTTTGGAGAATGAGTAGATTAGTGAACGCGATTGCGGGTTTGCGTGCGCTGACGGATGAGCGAGTGGGGCTTTTTGGGTTTGGAGATGAGGTGTTCTGGTAGTTGTTACTTTAAAAACCGATAGTTAGTTGATAGCAATAATATCACTGAAGTTGCTGCAAGCGGTATTAAGTAATAGTGATTTTGAAGTAGTAACTTAGGGTTACCATTTGTTGATTTTGATATTAAATATAAAAAAGTAACCGTTAAGTAAAATTATTAAAAAATATTATTTGTAAAGTTGTAGCTTTAACAGTTTAATATAATTTAATACAGCATTAGAAAGTAATAACCTACTAATCATCGCATTTATCCATAGCAATATGTAAACTTAAGAATACATCGATAAAAATATAATTAATCTCAAAATGATTCAATATCCATATACTAACAACTTAAAGTCATTAATAATCAGTATATATCCTTTACCTTCTCAACCCAAAAATTGCCATTAAACTTCACTTCTCAATCAATACAACCCTTATTAAAAGGGTAAGTATACTTACCCTTTCTTAGCAGTCTCAGAGAACTCCCTGGTATCCCAAGCCCTGGCTTGCTGGTTTCTCCTCTGTTCGTCCAGCTCGTTTTCGCTAGAGATATCCCTTACATCAGCCTCGATCGTGTCTTGCGAGCCCGGCGTTCGCGAAAGACTACCAGTTGTCCTCCTGTGGCCGCTCGTCGCTTCCGTCTGCAACACGACACGAAATAGCAGTCTTTTTTTAAATGGAGTTTAGAGAATATGTATACATAAGACTGGTTATGTAATCGATAGCAGTATCGTCGCCGTCGACGACGAGGGTATCGAGAGCACGGAGGGCGGCGCTTTATCATGCCGCTATAAGGTAGTAGAGGATGAGGACGGAGGATGGTAGGGATATTCGTGACTGGAGCTTGTTTTGACAAATTGATGGTTCGAGGAAAAATGCAGGGATGGATTGAAAAAAAAGAGTCAAAAGACCATTCAAAATATGAGTATTGAGCAAGCTTGTAATTTTGATAGAGAATAGTAGCAGGAAAAGAGTTTAAATACCGATGGATGGAAATTTGAAGTTTGCTTCATCAAATTTTCATCTCCTCATTTCGACGAACGGGCGTTCGAGCTTGCGCCAACCAATACCCAATCGAAAATTCATAAGTTATGTGCCGTGTACTGAATAATCTCCCAAGCAATCTATGTCGAACGATCATGCTCAGTCCTTTACAACGTACATCATCCTACTTTCAATTCCCCGCGACTGTAACTGGATCGATATTTACATGCAATTAGATTTCAAACATACATTCGCGACCACCTGATAAATATTCAGTCCTTCAAAAATGCATCTTCCAGGTTCAAAAAAAAAAAAAAAAACAATACCACCTTCAAATTCATCGAAAACCCAGCAATAAAAAACTTCAACAATAAAAATTAAAAGCCTCTTCGAAACGACTCCCCAGCGAAGGGATCACAAAATACCCGAGCGATCGAGGGGTACGAGGCTCTGCCGGCTCGTCACGCACGCGCCTGGTTCATCGCACCCCCGTCGAGGCTCTCTTTCTCTCCTGTCGCACGCCACGCGCGCGCTTCGCCGCTGCGATGCACTCGAGCGTAATTGATGTTGTGCAGAGCTGGCTGCACACGATTGAGCTCTTCGAGGGAACCGAGCGCACGTGAGCGTTGGGATTTGGCGAGTTGTGTATGTGGGTGTGCGGGTGTGCAGGGGGTGTCTTGAGATTGGGTGTTAAAGAGTTAGTTTGGGAGAATGATTGTAGGATTGGTGGGATGGTGGGTGGATCAACTTTGCTTTTAGTGAATTGAGATTGTTGAGCTTGTTTTTGCATAAGCAGAGTTAATTATATTAATTATCGATTTTTCTAAAATAGTGTGCATAGACAAAGACAAGCTTTAATATAAAATTCAGTTTTTGAAGAATTTTTGATATTTCTATCTCTTTTGTGGCTTTCCTGCGACCACGAAATAAATCGATATTAACGGAGGCGAAAGTACTATTGACTCTTGCAATAAGGAAGTTGAACGACTTCCTCTGGCCAAAGCCTCTTTTCGTGCTTTGAACAATTATCTGTGCCCAAAACTTTCCAGACTAATTCCTGTATCTGTCTCATTATACAATCAATTATCTAATCGCTTAGACATCAATTACTGTTATTTTCATAATTCTTTAACAGGATGTCGAAAAAGTATAACATGTTGTCTTTACTGTATTTTCAAATTTTTTTAGTAATAGCTAGGGCGCTTAGCTCATAACATCAAGCTAGAAATAATAAGTTTATAAAAACTCTAAAAAATGTTTTAAACCGTACAGCAAAAATCCATTTATTCTGAAATTTAGGCGGTTTTGTATTTCCAGTTTTTTGTTGAAATTATTAGTTTTTAAATGAATCTAATGGGTTTATTGGCTATGTAATAGTAGTAATAGCTATTACAAAAGACGCTCAGTTCATGAAATAATAATAAGTATGGAATTGCTTTAGTATAAACAAAATTAGTGCATATGTTGGACCGGTACAACATCCTCTTAAAGAGCAATGAAAACTTCTTTGATTATATTGAAACCTTTTTCGCTAAAGGACAGTTTTTAGCAAAGCGATATTTTCAGTAACTATTAAAATATATTTAGTGAGCAGATCATCAACTATATTTGTGTATTCTACAGGGTCAGGTAAAAGATGTATAAACAATAGATTACGTAAATAAATTACTTCAAGATCAGTATCGAATACAGAAGCTCTTAGGTAATTCATTTACAACTATCACCTATCTTTACACAACTCAATATACATAAAAATATCAAACCTACCCTGCCATCAGTCTCGGAAGTGTACGCCGTATTATCAATCCCCGGCGTCGTCGGCGCGTACTCCTCATCCTTGGCCAGAATCCCACGTGTTGGCGGTGCAGCCACGGCACTCTGGGCGCGCTTTCGCTTCGTCAGGATGAGCAGGGCGACGATGATAATGGCCAGCAGGAGGAAGCCGGTACTGGCGGCACCGATCAGCAGCCAGGCGTCGCGCTTCCGCGAGAGCGCTAGAGGACGAGATTCTTTTAGATAGGCTGCAATCAGTCAACACACGCCGAAGATACAACACCGCTGTACTCGCTAGATACTCTGCAGGCTCGCTCGAGTTTTGTTAGAGTGGTGTGATTGTGAAAGACGGCGGGGCGTTTTCGAGAGTGAGTTAACAATGCGGTTGTGCGCAGAAGAAGAGATTTGGTCAGTGACGGAATTCGTTCATAGAAAGGTTTGATAGAATACGATAATTGTGGATTGTTTGTAAGCTGAATAAGACTTCCGTTATTGAATCAAATCTCATAGACTCATCAATCAGTAACTTTCGCACATCAACGAACAGAAACAAACAATTTCCTTACGTTCACTCTGGATGATAACCGGTGCACCAAGCTCCAACGCCACCTCCTGAGCCGATAGCAAAGCCATATCCTTTGCCGCCGTTTCGGCTGGTACCGGTTTTCCACCCAAATGGACCGTGTAAATCAACTTTGTAGCGCCATTATCCATAGTCGTCATGTTCTGCATTCGCACTTGAACTAGTCCTACATCAGCCTTCGATCGCAGCTTGGCTTTGTCGGTCTCCATGGTGTCGTTGTGCAAGGGCTGATCG